>PVIC010000536.1:50773-118400 GCA_004025085.1 Thryonomys swinderianus | reverse complement strand
AACTCAAACCCTGCCCCCATCCAGTCAGCAGTGTTCGGTAAGATCAGAGTTATTTAGGACCAAGCTAGATGGCATCATTATCAATGAGGTAAAATAACTTTATCAGAATGAATAGCTAGTTAGTCAGCCAGGACTACCTTTAAAAAATATGAACCCTAGAAATCTGTGGAATTAAGAAAACTATTCTATACCTTCAGTACGTTAAAATTTCTTCTTGGTGCTTTTTGGTCTTTTTGTTGTTGTTGTTGATAAGTATAGTGGCTCCATTGCCAAGGTACTGTTGTAAAGACAGAATAGCCTATTTGAGAGTATGCAAAATAATGTATCATGTTGGATCATAATGTGTCTATCTACATAGTAATGTTAGCAGAATGGTTTTGTTGGTGGTGATGACACTGTCAGCCTCAAAGCATTGAACCTCTTAAGAGTGAATTTTTAAACTAAAGAAATCTGGGACAGTAGCAGCAGCAGGAAGGTCTCTGACTTTTCCATCCTCCTTGCCTGAAGCATGCTACAAAATCTAGGAGGGATCATCTAATCCTTCTCTGAAACAGATCATAAGACTCCTAGGTGAAAAGTGGTTGTGTCTTGAGAGGACTGCATATCAAGATTACAAAGGAAAATCTGAACTAATAGATCCTGCTAACTCTGCCATACTTTATTAGGATTATATTCTTTATGTCATCATCATATTTTCCTGCAATTAGTCATTATCCCTCAAATTAACTATAAAAACATTCAAATTTGACTGTTTCTTTTCTTTTTTGAGACAGGTTCTCGCTTTGTAGTTCAGGCTGGCCCTGAGCTCACAATGTAGCCCAGGCAAGCCTGGAACTCAGCAATCCTCCTGCCTCTGCCTCCCAAGTGCTGTGATTACAGGTGTGTGCCACCACGCCTGGTGTGAGTGACTGATTCTTTTGGAATTTATTTTATTATAAAGATTGCTACATCACTAAAGACATATTAATAAAATATCACACTTTCCCTTTGTTAATCTATCTTTTGATATAGAGTCCACAGGCAATGATCATTCAATACACATTAGAAAAAGAAATATGCATATATGTTTAAAAATGCTACTTTCATTGATTTTTTTTTTTTTTGAGACAGGGTCTCACTTTGTAGTTTAGGCTGGCCCTGAGCTCACTATGGTGCCCAGGCAAGCCACCTTGAACTCAGCAATCCTCCTGTCTCTGCCTCCCGAGTGCTGGGATTACAGGCGTGAGCCACCACGCCCGGCATTGTGGTATGTGCTGTTGATTGTTGGTGGGCGTGAGTCTCCACGCCCAGCATTATATGTGGTTACCAGGGATCCAACTCAGGACTTTGCACTTGCGAGGCAGGTGCTGGAACCACTGAGCTAACCCTCCGGCCCCATTGATTTTTAAGATATGACATTTCAAGATGTTATTAAAAATGTTAACACTTAAAATACATTGGGTGTTTAAAAGATTTCAGAGTCCTTGAGAAGCATCTTTGGTTAAGTGTATTTCTTTGGGAATGATGAATACATGATATCATATTTCAGATTTTTCTATCTCATTTGTTGTGATAATCTTGATCAGTCATTCTATAAAGCAATGGAGACCTTAAATCAAAACCTGTCTTGTGAGTATCCATCCTTTAAACTTGAGAGGTCAGGAAATGTAAGCAGAGTGTGTGGATCAGTGCCAGTGATTTTTCACTAAAGACTGCTGAGATAGTTTAAAAGGAGTCATGGATAGGGGAACAGAATAATGTGAAAATTACTCATTGTCCAATTATAGATTTTGGATATTTTGGTGATACAGAGAGTAAATAAAGTGCTCTATATAAGAACTGAAATAATATTAGTTTTCTTTTGTTTGTTTGTTTGTTTGTTTTTGAGACAGGGTCTCGCTTTTGTAGTTCAGGCTAGCTCTGGGCTCACTATAGCCCAGGCAAGCCTCAAACGCAGCAATCCTCCTGTCTCTGCCTCCCGAGTGTTGGGATTACAGGTGTGAGCTACCACTCTTGGCACTGTGGTATGTGGTGCTGATTGCTGGTTGATTGCTGGTGGGCGTGAGTCACCACGCCCAGCATTGTATGTAGTTACCAGGGGATCGAACACAGGACTTTGCGCTTGCGAGGCAGGCGCCAGAACCACTGAGCTAACCCTCCGGCCCAATAATATGAGTTTTTAAGTGAAAGAAATATCTTAGGTAGTCACAGATAACACCTCATGTGTCTTTGTTTTCTTTCACTATAAAGATAAATAACTGCTTTAAAAGTGGAGTTTTAGAAGTAGCATGAAATTTTAGAAGAATTATTTTATCCCTACTTAGGGGGATTTATCTATGTCCTTGATTTTTCTCAGTCATTTGGTTTATCTGTCTTCCTAAATTGGTGGGGAAAGAATGCAGGGCCTCAAGCCCCTAGGAAAGCACTTTACTGAACTGAATTCTCTTTTGCGTCTGATACTTTTGTGAGGAAAGTTGTAAAATAAGAAAGTTGGAGCTTATCATTAAATAATTCTAATGAATCTCTGTATTTTATGAACATTATCCAATTAATTCTTATATTAAACCTATGAAAATGCATTTAACAAACAATATAATTTATAATTTGAGTGGCTATGTATGAGGTGATGCTGAATTATGGGTACCAAGATTCAAACCTATTTCTGTCTCAGTCCAAAACCTGTAATCATAACACTGATCTTTCATAATTCTATAAGAATTCTGTCCATAATTTTGGGCTCATTTTTCTTAACATTGTATATTTTTATCATTAACTTTCTTAGGTCTTTGTTCAAATAAGAGAACCACATTTCAGCAATTAGTCTTATTGTTGCTGAGCCCTCATACATTTTAGTCCAGACCTCTAAATTTTTTTTCAATTATTTGAAATTAAAGAAGTAGAGAGCTTTGTTTTCATTTTTTCCTTCTTTTCTCAATTTTTTTCTGGTCTTTCTTTCCTTTTCCCCATTCCTTACTTTCCCTTTGAACCTTTGCTTCCTATTTCACTTTTTCTTTTTCTTTTTTTTTTTTTTTTTTGCTTTTGAGAAAGGGTCTTGCTTTGTAGTTCAGGCTGGCCCTGAGCTCACTATGGTGCCCAGGCAAGCTGCCACGAACTCAGCAATCCTCCTGTCTCTGCCCTATTTCACTTTTGAGTGAAGAAGGAAAAAATGAAAGTAAAGCTTCTGTAAGTAGGAAAGGCTGGAGCAGAATGGGGAGAAAACAAGAACTAAGATATATCATGTAAAGGTACAAATTCCCAATGATGAACGTGATCATTATGTATTGAGCCACTAAAGTTAATTGAAAGTGTACTACTAAAGTTAATTTTAAAAAAAGAAGTAGGAGAGGCTGGAATGAAAAGTGACCTGTTCAGCCTTTTTTTTTTTCCTTTCAAATAATAGTAAATAGAATCTTTTTAAAAAACTATAATTAGCTCCTTTGGTACCACCTTGTGACAGTGGTGTGAATCTTAAATAGGACTTCTTTGATTTGATTCAAATATCTTCCTTTTAACCTTGTAGACATTTAGATATTTCTTATGGCTGTACTGAAGGAGAAGAGAGAATTCTCTAGTTTTTCTCATCTAACACTATCATTGTAAATATCAGGGACATGCTTGAGTCTCATATATTCTAATTCAAAAAATGAATAAAAGACCAGACATACAGTCAATGGCTTAATTGACCCCTTTATTTAGATATCTCATATCAAAATGTTGTACTTTTAAACTTTTTAAATTTGAGTTAAACTATATATGGAAAAGTGACCCACACCCTGGTATCACTTTAACGTTAGAACAATTACCAAGATTTTAAATATATATTATTGACCTCCTTATTACTTTAATGTCTACTTACATTAGCTGTATGCCAAATCAGTACATGGTTTTCTTTATCATATGTCAAATATCATAGCATCTGACTGAATGGCTAACAGTTTTGAAATAACTATAATTAAAAAATGAAGAGTAATACACATAAGGTAAAATATAAAGAATTTTACTTTTGTATTCATGTATTCATGCCAGTTTGGTGGAACTTCAATGGTTACGAATTAACCCAAGGCATAAGGAGAAAGGGAAAAAGTTGATTTCTGCAAAAAATTGGTCCACTATTCTGACATGAGTAAATGTTTACATTTTTGTGGCTTTTCTAGTATTTGGCTTGACACAAAATATTCTTTCTTCATGTGTAACAGCTTACTCATCAGAACACAACCTGCAGGATTGCTATTTACTTTCCTTTAAATAAAGAATGAACAAGTAAAGATCACATAGCTCTAGTTGGTACAGTAGCCAGTAGCCAGGTCTTACCAAATAGTATGAGCCTAGGATTGGAAGGTCATTTTTGGAAAGTTTTGTTTCTTGGATCTCTTTTATTTTCCTTTTTTTTTTTTTTTTTTTTTTTTTTTTTTTTTTTTTTTTTTTTTTTTTTGGTATTCTTCTTATTTCTCTTAACATTTTTCTTTTTGGCTCCTCTTCCACCTTCCCAGGTTTTGTCCTGTTATTCCTCAGATCCTTAGATGTACTGGTAGGTCAGCATATGGCTGATCAGTACCAAGGTAAATTCTTGGCAGATATCTGTGTGTGTAATAAAGTATGGCTTGTATATGGATGTCCCCAGAGTCTCACGTGCTCCTAGGTGGCAGTTTTAAAGGGGCCAGGATTTACAGTGTGTGATTCTGGGATTAAGCATGTGATATTGGGATTAGGGTTGTGATGCTAAGATAAGGTAGGCATCACGCTGTGGGTAGGTGGCACCAAACAAAAGACAGGGAGTTTGGATGAAATATAGAGATAGAAAGCAGCTCCTTGTCACTTTGCTGCTCTACCGCCTTCTGCCTGCCCGTTTTGCCATGAACTGTTTCTCCTCTGTGATGACCCCGCCCATGCCACTCTGCCTGGAGCCAAGCTGGGACTGAAAGCTCTATGAACTGTAAGCTTAAACAAGACTTTCCTCCTGTCATTTTGGGTGTTGTGTATTTTGTCTCCCCGAGGAAAAAAGTAACTGAGACCTAGTCATTAGTGTTCTTTTGTTTTGGACATTTCTAATTAATGGTTCATACTTATCAGTTCCTTTTCTGAATGTTTGTGCAAGTAAACTCTGTAACTTAGGAAACAAACATTGCATATACTTGGATTTGTAGGATCCTCAATTTGAAGAATTCCATCAAAAAGCTTATTAATGGATCCATCTCTGAAGGGACTACTTCTAAGTAGTAGGACACATGAAAATAAATAACAAATCAAAGCTTCCCTTAGTGTCCATGATGCTTTCATAATGAAGCATAAAGTGTTATCACAGGATCTATACAATATTATTATATATTTACATTTATTCAATTAATGACCTACAACTCTATTGAAATTGTAAAACAAAATGATTTTATCATGATCTTTGATAAAATTTGTCAAGAAAATCAACTATAAACATATTTTATATACAAATTGTTAAATTTCATCTTCAGTATTCTCTTTAGCAGAACACACAATACACAGAGAGATACACATATGCACAAATATTTGATGATAATTGTAACCTTTTAGCGTCCCATGTGACAATAGTAGCAATACACATCCCATTATTTTAAGAATAAATGTAAAGTGAAGAATATTTTGATGTTCGATGTGTCATTTTGGTACATATAATAAATTTCTAAAGGCTCACTAGCATTATTTTAAATTATCTGCAACCAAATCATCCCATTTAGTAGAGTCATATTAACAGTCTAATGTCAATCGGTATCATTAAAATGTAAGATAATTTTGGTAATGCAAATATCTGTATGTGTATTGCATTAGTCCACATTTACTAGAGAAACATATAACACAAGTTATATAAATATATATAAATTTACAAGATTGACCTACAATGGCCACCCACGGAGTCGGATACAGCAGAGTACAGAGAGTCCGTCTGCACACCGGAGCACGAAGGATTTAGTCACGAGGCTAGAGCCCACCACAGTGTCCCACATGAGTCCGTGCTGGAGGCTGAAGGGTCTGGCTGGAGGCCAGGAGATGACGCCACAGGCGAGGACCACGGCTCCTCCAAAGGATCACTTCCTCATTTTCCCTCTGTACCATGTAGGTAACAAGCTGCCCTTGGGTGAAGAATTGCTAAGCCTATTTAGTTCTGTTTTTCTTACCCAATTTTTCAAGTTTGCACAACAAATTGACCATCTTGGTATAGATATATGTTTGTGTATGTGCATGTCCTTATAGCCCAAAGAGCTTAAGGTTTGCTTATGACCATTCTAATTTAACTACTCAAGATAGTTAAAGCACATTGTCAAAAGGCTATGAGTGCCTTTTGATAACATTTTTACTTGATACTTCAGAGATATTTGCAAAACTGGACAGTCATACTTAAAGACGACGGGGGGCATGCCTGCCATTTTACTCCTGACCTAGTAACATTGCTACAGTATCTGTTTATCCCTGATAAACTTAGTTTTTCATACTATGACAGTATCTGCTACAAAGGTGACATCATGATGAAAATAGACCTTAATAGTTACTACCTTCTGTTTTGCTAGTGGATTTACAATATATTACTATTCAAAGTAGGCAGTTTTCTGGGCCGTATGTGACTGCTTTTAAGAATAACTTTGACTGGAGTCAGAAAAAGTGAAATAAGCAGTGTTGAAAAGGAAAAATAGATTTTGCTATTTGGAAGTAAAACAGAAGTATTTGTCTTCTGTGTTTTTTGATCAAAAAATTTTCAGTCCAATGTGTAGTATTATTGGGGCGAAAATTCTATTGGAGTATTATTTTTTTTTGAGTAGGAAAATTTTATTGAGAGAGAAAGCTTCTGCCTTAAGAGAGACAGAAGGAGGAACCCAGCAAGTGGGTAACCCCCTACCTCACTTTTTAAAGGGCGGCTTCCGATAAGATCTGAAAGAAATGGGCAAACCGTGGCTAACCAATGGGTAAAATGACAAGCATAGTTACTTCAGCAACTTTTTGATTGAATAGGGTCCAATGAGAAATCAAGCCCTAGAGGGTCTTGCTTGTCCGGAGACTCCTCCAGGTGGTTCAAAGTCCTGGCCTGCTGTCTGGGGAATTTACAATCGTTTGCATTCCAGGGAGGGGCCGGATCCAGATTTTAACATTCCATCCTGGGAGAATGAGGTCTGCTGGTCACTGCTCTCTGGAAGTGTAGTTCCTCACTGATGGTGTTGACCCTATTGGAGTATTATTACAAGGGAGTCAGTCCCACTTAGCTCAGAGGACATTTTTAGCTCTTTAAAAGCATACTTTGGTAAGTATTTGGTGAGGTTTTTTTTTTTAAAGGCACTTAAATCTGCTAAAATATTTTAATGAGTCTATAATAAACTTTCATACAAATATCAAATGAATACATATCAAATGTTTATTAAACTAATTCATGAGGAAACAGCAAACTAGTATAGCTACTACTAAGGAGGGTGATAGGAGGAAAGGCACTGGAGAAAGATTTTGGGGAAAAGATGATGAGGTTAGGATACATGACTGGTTCATGTCCTATACCAATGGTCTGTAACACTTTAGAATTGCCTTTTTTTATTAAGAAGATATCATTTGCAACCATTAACTTGTAATTTTACCTTCTACTAATAGTTTTAATAAGTATTCAATCAAAGTTACATTTTTATATAATTAATCCTTAGATGGGATGATTAAACAGTGCTCTGCTAGGAAATTTAGAGATGATGTGTTGCTTTTGCTTGGCCATATTTATGTTTTGAAGTTTTTTCAATAGCACAATATCTGATGTGTAAGAAGTACTTTATAAATGTGTAAGACACAAGGAGAAATGGCTCAGGAAGTAACACTTGGAGGCTTGTGTTTGGAGTTAAGCTTAGTGAATAGAACCCTATCAGAAGATGAATTTCTCTCTAATTCCTTAGAGGAAAGAGACGTGAGATGATACATTGGAAAAAAATCAGCTAAAGAATGCATGAAATCAGTATCAACTCATTTGAGATCCTCAATTATATGCTTAAGCCCCTTTGTCAAAAAGAAGGCTACAGTTTAAATGAGAACCATAATGTGTAATAGATATTGTGAAATGGGAAGAAAATGTTCAAGAAGGGGAAAAGGGAGGGAAGGAGAGAGAAAGGAAAGGAGGGAAAGAAAAAGCTATGAGACAAGAAGGGGAAAAAAAGGTGTTCTAAATGATCATTTTCTCAGTTAGTTACCTTGAATCTTTTGTAGTAAAACTATGTCTCACTTCCAAAGCAAGGCCTAATACTGCATTCTGCACATCACATCTGTGAGAAAGAGAAATTACAAGTTATAGTGCAACAGTATCTCTGGGTGTGTAGACCCAATCAAACCCCGTACCACAGGAAATCTGGGCAAAGCACCATTTTGCAATGCCTCTTAAGCTTCCTTCTCTAAGACGTGCCAAGAGGATTCAGCTTAAAAATACAATATAATTAACCTGCTTTTCAGTCTATTTTGGTTCAGAAAAAAAAAAATCTGGTCCCAGTAAACCAATCCTCTCAGTATCAGTTTTGTCCATGATGAAGTAAATGTATAACACTTTCCTCCATTAGTACTATGCTACTGGGTTATAGCAGACAGCTTCATTAAGCACAAATAATCAAGATATTTCTTTTCACCTCTGAAATGGGACTTTTCTACTTCCATACTTGTTAATGTAGTACTGAGATTACCTGCCTGTAGGCAGACTTATAACCATGGTTAAACAGTTTAGCAACCAATCTTGATGCTGAAATATTGGTAATGCTAATAAATCTACTTTGGGAACTTTTCTGATCAATCCTTTTTGTGTATTTCTGAGCAGTTTCCATCATTTTCACTGCTCTTAATTTCCCCTGAAGATAATCTCTTTAATAATGATATCAGTATAAAGAAAATTCATTACCTAAATGCTGCAATTTTGATGCTGATTAAATAATTGTGGAGTTAGAATAAAGTTAACTTACCCAAATATACATTGAGCACCTTTCTCCTGCAAAACACAATGGAAGTAAATATTGAAAAGATTAAACTTGATCTCTCTGACCAAGAAATTTTCATTTCTAAAATGGTAATTTATCAGAAACAAATCCATACGTCTCTGAGAATTTTTTCAAATGTGCATTTGTCCAAATGTGGGATACACATTGAAGGACTGGCAGACACATAATAAATTTTAATAATTTAATTAGGAAACTGTGCCAAATAACACTTTCAGAATTAGAGGCAGAATCAATAATTAATTCAGTTGTTCATCTACAAAGGCTTACAAAGAATTAAAAGACAGCTTCCTCTAAAGGAGCAAATGGGATATGTCTCACTGCTAAATTGAAACCCGACAAAAAAAGGCAGTTTGGAAAATAAGGTTGTTTGTTGAAGTGATATTTGAATATACTTAAGAAAATAGTCATGCCTTATGATGAATGTCAGGTTGTAGGGAATAATCTACTGAATACTGGGTTGTGAAAACATTTTGTAAATCATGTTCATGTTAGATTTATTTTTCCATTAAAATATAAAAAGCTTCTCAGCAATTTCTGTCCTTTATGAGAATTATAATGTATTGGTTTGTTGCATTTTTTATGTGTAACTTAAATCTTATTTGCCTGTTGTATCTGACCTTGACAAATGAGAAAATAAACTTAAAGTAATAAAATATTGCTTTAATCTTATCTGCTTTTTTATTACTTTCATTTATCCCCTTTTGCATGAGTAAATGTATGTTTCTGAATTGAGGACAAAATTTAGAGCAGACAAAAAGGAAATCCAGTAACACAAGAGAGACACTCATTTGTATAATAAAGCCCTTTTAGAAACAAATAATATAGTAGTAATAAGGTCTATGTAATTTTTTGATATAAAAAACAAAAAAGAAATTGCACACTCTTAATTTTTAATTGAATACCCTTCATACAAAAGTTCAGAGGAATTTAAGTAATTTCATTTAAATTCATCTGGTATTAGAGATAATATTCATTGTTATAGTTAATAGATCATATAAAGAGCCATGTCATAGAAAGCAGTTCTTTTCTGGCATAATTAATTGGTTGATAATTCAGCACTCTACTGAAAGTGAAAGGGAAAAGTTCAGTTCAATGGCATCCTGCCTCTCATGTGTCTCATTCTTGTCCTTTAACCTCACTTTCTGCTTCAGATTTTCAAGTAAGTTCACATTTTGTGCTTCCAATAGCTATAGATCATCATTTCCAACAAGGTATGTGTGGATAGTTACCTGATATCCAATATGACTTTTCTTTACAGTAGGATTGATTTGGATTTTCAGTGAATAAGGATTATATCCATTTGGTAAATTCTCAGTTTCTGGTTCATGTTTAGTAGATAGGACACAATTTTATACCACTTCATACCAGAGAATGTCTTAAGAAAACAATAAAAGCAGCGAACAGCTTTTAACCTATCACCAGCATTATTGAAAATTAATTATTCCTTTTCCAGTCCTTTCCTGATGGTGTCACTGGCCTATGTCCTACTTCTGAATTCCTTTCACTATCATGATCATCTTGTAAGATCTTCTCCCTCCTCTTCCCCAGTCTCTCCTTATGTTTCCCGTAGGTGCACACCATACATTTTATAATTATTTCAGCAACATGTACTAGCAAAAAGTCTTACAAACATCCTCTGAGTTTTTTTTCTACAGTTCATGACTAAGAGCTTGTTGTGGAAGTGAGAATACTCTTCTTGTAAGTAGTTTTTTTCTTGAGGAGATAATTTCCATTAGATCATAATCCTACTGCACACAGGACCTTGCCTTTCTTAGTCATTCCGATCACAGCATAAAACATTTCCTGAGGCATAATAAACACATTATCAGAAATCTCTTTAAAAAAACCAATGATAATGAGTAGGGAGAGTTCAGACTGGAAAAAGAAATGAGGATCATTTTTCATATGTTGTTTTTAGAAATGTTAAATTAAATGAAATTTCTACTATAGACAATAGAATCAAAAATTTATCAGGTAGCTATATGATGACTTTCCAGATTAAGCGTGTGTTTCGGGGATTTTGTTTGTTGTGACATAAGTGTACTTTCCCAAACAACTTTACATCCTTTTATAAATGCTACAAAGTTTAATTAATAAAAATGATTATTTTAAAATCCTCCAATTTTGAAAACATTTAAACTTGTAGTGTATTTTCATGTCTGATTTCATTAACAAACCTGGTTTCCTTTATTCAGAAATGGTAAAATACTAAGAAAAAACATTTAAGACAATACAGGTCTATGTATTCAGTTAGAAATGTACATATATCTTTAAAAATTTTAACAAAATAGAAAGAAAATGACAAAGTTTTATTTTTTTTATTTTTTATTTATTTATTTATTTTTTTGAGACAGGGTCTCACTTTGTAGTTCAGGCTGGCCCTGAGCTCACTATGATGCCCAGGCAAGCCGCCGCGAACTCAGCAATCCTCCTGTCCCTGCCTCCCGAGTGCTGGGATGACAGGTGTGAGCCACCACCCGGCATTGTGGTATGCGGTGTTGATTGCTGGTGGGCGTGAGTCTCCACGCCCAGCATTGCATGTGGTTACCGGGGACTGAACTCAGGGCCTTGCGCTTGCGAGGCAGGCGCCAGAACCACTGAGCTAACCCTCCGGCCCAACAAAGTTTTATATTTAAAAATTATTAAGATAAAGTATGCAAGCAAAAAATGCATATATAGAGAGAGACCCATGTAGTTCAATTAATTTTCATGAAATAAAGACATTTATAACTAACTTTGACAAGAGACACCACTGTTAAAAGGAGGGTAACCATTTTTTAAACTATTCAGATGTGGGATATTTGTCCTATTGTCACTTTTATATAAATGGGCTAATATAGTATGCACACTTTACCTGGCTTTTTGCTCAATATGATCTGAGAATATGATTTTGTGCTGAGTGTTTCTTTTCAATACTGTACTGAATTCCATGGTGTGAACATAGCACAATTTTATCATCAGATTGATGAGTGGTTGTCTAATTTTGACTACCATAGTGTTCACACTTGCAGTTTATATCTCTCACCCGTGTTTTTGTGAACACACACACAAGACTTTCACTTGAATATCTGCTCAGTTGAGGTGCTGCCTCACAGAGTACACATATGTGCTAATTTACACCCTCAACTGGATTAATCCAGCAAATCTCAACGTATGATGAATTTTGTTCCAGAAGTCAAATTCATTTGTAAGTTTGACAAAGTGACCTTCATATACCTCTGACACAAATATACAGTGTAAAACAAAAAAACAAAAACCAAACGCATAAATACTGTAAGTATACTAGTTTTACTTTAACAGTTACCTTAAAATGGTAAGGCATATAGACATGTGGGCTACTTATGGGATTTATCCACATCCACAAATGTTCATAATGACAGGTCTGTTCTTTTCTATAAAAAATTTTAATTTCAATCTTTATTGGTACATCATATATTCACATCACGATCACACTCAACATTGAGAATTTGTACCAGTACATGACATGACTTAATTCTCGTTTTCCCATTTCCCTACCCACCCTACAATCCCCCACCCCCATGTACATAAGCTTTATTTCCTTTTGTTTTTTTTATAACCATCATGTTTCCCCCTCATTACTTACTCCACACCCCATTTCCCTTGAAATATTTTCTATATAACTATCTATTAGATATTCTAGAATTCATTTATATCTTCATTTTCTCAGAGAAAAAAATACAATATTTACACATCTTTGACCTATGTATTTCACTTATGAGTATTCCTCAAGTTACATCCATTTCAGTATAAATGACTCAAACTTATTCTTTATGGAAGACTAATACTCCATTTTATTTAAAAACAGACACACACACACACACACACACATCTTCTTTATCCAGTCTCCATTTGATGGGCATTTGGGTTATTTCCAAGATTGAGCTATCACAAACAGAGCTGCTATAAACATGGGTGCACATATGTCACTGTGATATGAACCTTTTAATTCTATTATGTATATCTCTAGCAGGAGAATAGCAGGGTCAAATGGGATGTCCTAGTTTTTTTTTTTTTTTTTTGAGACGGTCTCGCTTTGTAGTTCAGGCTGGCCCTCAGCTCACTATGTATGTAGCCCAGGCAAGCCTTGAACTCAGCAATCCTCCTGTCCCTGCCTCCCGAGTGGTGGGATTACAGGCATGAACCACCACGCCCGGCACTGTGGTATGTGGTATTGATGGCTGGTGGGTGTGAGTTACCACGCCCAGCATTGTATGTGGTTACCCGGGATCAAACTCAGGATCTTGCACTTGCGAGGCAGATACCAGAAACACTGAGCTAAATCTCTGGCCCTCGTCCTAGTTTTATGAGGAATCTCCACACTGATCTCTGTAGTGGTTGTCTCAGGATATCAAACTGGATCTGAGATCAATATCAATGGCATTTTCATCATTTTTTTCTCTCAGACTAGTATTAACATTCTAAATCACCATAGATAATTGATTGTTCTACAAAATGTATCAATTGTAAGTTAATTTATTATTTAGAACTCAATATATAGATTCACCATCTTAATAAACTTAGGTTAGACTGTTCCCTGGTTTTTGCTGACAGTAGTTTCAGGTATAAGATATTACATCCATTATTCTCTACAATGTGATTTTAAATCTAAGCCACAAAAGAATGATGAAGCTCTGCTATTGTTAAATTTTAAGGAAAAATAAAGATATTCTCTTGCAGTTGCATTATTAACATTTGTAAATTATTAGAATTACATATGCATTCTGTTTAACTATTCAGTGTTGAGTAAAATGTTGTAATTTATTAATCTTATCCATTAGTTTACTGACTATGACACCAAGGTAAATTATAAAATCTACATTTTACATATGCATAAATCATTATGTAAATTTTTAAAAGTAAAGGAGCCATTTGGATATTCTTATTGTAATTTCCCTGAGTTGTTTTTTTGTTTTTTTGTGTTTTTTTTTTTTTTTGAGACAGGGTCTCGCTTTGTAGTTCAGGCTGGCTCTGAGCTCACTATGTAGCCCAGGCAAACCTGGAACTCAGCAATCCTCCTGTCTCTGCCTCCTGAATGCTGGGATTACAGATGTGAGCCACCACACCTGGCACTGTGGTATGTGGTATTGATTGCTGGTGGGCGTGAGTCTTGTATGTGGTTACCGGGGATTGAACTCAGGACCTTGCACTTGCGAGGCAGGCACCGGAGCCAATGAGCTAACCTTCTGGCCCGCCCTGAGTTGTTTTTAAAATAGTATGAATATACATAGCATTTGGCTACTTTGTTAAAGAGGAGGTAGCTTAGTATATCAGGAGTTATTTCCAGATCTTCTAATCTACTCCATTTGATCCTTGGGTCTGTTACTTTGCCAGTACCATGCAGTTTTTATCATAGTGGTTTTGCAGTATAGTTTCACATTGAGGATCATTAATACCCCCTGCCATGTCCTTGCTTAGAATTGCTTTTGCTATTTTAGGTTTTTTTATGGTTTCAGATGAATTTTTGGATTATTTTCTATAGATCTGTGAAATGTGCTGTGGGGATTTCAATCGGGATTGTTGAATTTATATTGTAGTTTGGGGAGTATAGCCATTTTGATGATGTTGATTCTCCTTACCCAGGAACAAGGGTTGCCTTTCCATTTTCTGATATCTTCTTCTATCTCCTTTTTCAGAATGCTGTAGTTTTCAGAATAGAGGTCTTCCACCTCCTTTATTAGCTTGATTCCTAGGTATTTCATTTTATTTGAATGTTTGTAAGTCAAGGAGTTACTGTATGCAGGATAACTTTCTATAATGGATAAAAATCCTTTACTGAATATGTATAATACAAGTGTCAGGCTCTGCAGTCTCAGATTTTATGGTTTTTATTGTCTTTGGATCCAAATACTTAGATTTCATGTAGTTTGGTTAAAATTGCATCCATGTGAACAAAAACGTTGTCTCCTGCTTAAAAATACTAATACCAATGTCATAAAGCTGTTCTATATTCTCAAATGTGTATTATATAAGGTATATTTGCATATAATTTTGCCTTTCACATTCCATAGTAGTTTGTAATGACATAAAGATCTAGAAACTTTCCCTCCTTAAAAATATCTAACTGATCCAGTACCAGTCACTGAAGAGACCATTCTTTTTCCATTTTGCAATAGTGTCATCTCTGTCATCAATCAGGTGATTATAGTATATAGTTCTATTTATAGATTCCACATTTTCTCCTATTGGACACTTCATTGCACTAGAGCTTTCTGATGAGTCTTGTTATGTTACCATGTTAATACTAGAAATTTTTTCATGATTTTTCTGTATCTTCTTCATTTTCACATTTCTTTCTTGCTTTCTTTTTTTTGGACAGGGTCTTGCTTTATAGTTCAGGCTGGCCCTGAGCTCACTGTAGCCCAGGCAAGCCTCAAACTCAGCAGTCCTCCTGCCTCTGCCTCCCAAGTACTGAGATTATAGGCATGAGTCACCATGCCTGGCATTGTGGTATTTGGTACTGATTGCTGGTGGGCATGCCCACTATTGCTGTTTGTGGTTACTGGGATCAAACTCAGGACTTTGTGCTTGCTAGGCAGGCACTGACCCACTGAGCTAAATCTCCAGCCTGGTTCTTACATTTCTGTATGAAGATTGGAATCCAATTCTGTATTTTTACCCAAAACCTCTGAGATTTTGATAGGAACTTTAGAGTTGTGCATGGTGAGTCACTCCAGAATTTATCAGTTTAAAACAACAAATGATTATTTCCAGTATTCGAGCATCTAGTTGTTCTAGTACAGAAGTTTTTTTTTTTTTTTTTTGAGACAGGGTCTCGCACCATAGTTCAGGCTGGCCCTGAGCTCACTATGTAGCCCAGGCAAGCCTGGAACTCAGCAATCCTCCTGCCTCTGCCTCCTGAGTGCTGGGATGACAGGCATGAGCCACCGCGCCCAGCACTGTGGTATGTGGTATTGATTGCTGGTGGGCTTGAGTCTCCACACCTAGCACTGTATGTGGTTACCGGGATTGAACGCAGGACCTTGCTCCTGCGAGGAGGGGCCAGAATCGCTGAGCTAACCCTCTGTCCCCAGAAGTTTTCACAAAGCTGTAGATAAGCTCTTAGCTTGAGCCACGTTGATATTGAAGGTTGATTGACTCTGTGTTCTACTTCCTTTATGGTTGTGATGACTCTGTCCCACTGACTGTCAGCTGTTCTCTCTTCAGAGCTGGGGATGTGACTCACACCAGATATGTTCTTTCTCTAGAGAGAGTGAACCATGAAGCTGGCCAGGCAGACATTAATACCCAGTATGTGTGATGGTTAATTTTGTGCCTCAGCTTGGTCACAACACCAGATGATTAAACTGAACATTTTGGAGCATAACTATAAGGCATTTCTAGGTGAAATTAGCTTTTGACTTAGTGGTCTCAATAATTTAGATTATCCTCCTAAATATAGGTGGGCATTATCCTATCTGTTGAGGGGGGTGATAGAACAAAAAAGATGGAAGAAGAAGGAATTCTACCTTCATCCCTATGTTTTTCCTCCCTACTTACTTGACCTGAAATAACAATCTTCTCCTAATCTCATATTAGTTTTTATATGTTGGCCTACCCAGTTTCCCAACATCTGCGCTTGCCCTACAGTTATACTACCAGCTTTCCTGAGTTTCCAGTTTATAAATGACAGGTCATTTGTCTCCTCAACCCCCATAATGAAGTGTGCCAATTTTGAATAATGTGTATGTACCCCTCTGTCTCAGTCTCCCTCCCTGCCTGACTGTTTTATTTGTTGTTTCTTTAGAGAAATCTAATACACTGGAGTTTGGTTTAAAAAACAATGAGGAGCCAGGCGTGGTGGCTCATGCCTGTAATCCCAGCACTCTGGAGGCAGAGGCAGGAGGACTGCTGAGTTCAAGGCTTGGTTGGGCTACATACTGAGCTCAGGGCCAGCCTAAACTACAAAGTGAGACCTTGTCTCAAAAAAAAAAACAAAAACAAAAACAAAAACACAATGAGGAGTGCTTTAGTCCTCATTTTACCTGAGGTCAATCTCAGTTGTTGTTTAGAATTTTGCAGAACAGAATACAGTTTTTTAAAAGGTGGCCTGGTGAGGAAAAAAAAAAATAAAAAAAAGGTGAGCCCTAAAAAAGGCAAAAGATCAAAAGAGGTAGGGTTTAAAAAGCAAATCACCTAGAAGGAAAAACTTATATTTCCTCCTGAAAGCTTCACCTCTTGTCCTTCAACTTCCATGTGCTTCTTAGGTCACATGATAGCTTGGAACCACAGAGATGAAATGAAGCTGGAGTAAACCTTTCCTGCAGGTTTAGATTTGACCTCAGAAAGTGTTTCTGATGGGGTTATAAAGTGGGAAAAATTAGTTGTTCATAAGAATCAATCTACTGTAACACTGAACAAAAAGTAGAGTATTATCAGTGTGAATTTGCCTTTTTTGAAAAACGTATCTGTGGGCAGATGCTCCTTTCTGATCTTTTGGCCAATATAATTTTTAAATCCGTAATTTTTTTTTTTCTTTTTGAGACAGGGTCTCGCTTTGTAGTTCAGGCTGGCCCTGAGCTCACTATGGTGCCCAGGCAAGCCGCCACGAACTCAGCAATCCTCCTGTCTCTGCCTCCCGAGTGCTTAAATCCATAATTTTATGTCATCTAGTATTTGTGCCATATAACTGCAGTTACTTCATCTCTTAATCTCATCAATTTCTTTTCAAGAATGCTTTAATAAGTCTTACAGATTTTCAGATCAAGAAATGGGAGATAAATCTCAGAAATATCCATTATCTTACTTTATTCTCTACTGTCTGTTCAAGTTCATTAAACTTTAATGCAGTTGAATTACAGTATTATGTTTACAACATTGTTTTTCATAAGCCTGACTCCTTAGCCCTTTGAGAATGTTACTCATTAATTGAACATGTTTACAATAATGATGCGTCCCTCCTTAAGCTTTGCTAAACCAAATCCTCTATGATATAGTATAATAAATCACATTTCTGGAGGGGAAAGACTCTCGAATGTAATATTATACATGTAGTGGGTCATAATAACTTCCCCCAAATTAGTTAAGACCTTAATTAGGTCTATATCCTAATAATTTTGTGATTCTTCTAATTTACTTTTGGCAAGGACAAAGAAAAAATGAAGCAGATTTTAAAGTTAATAGCTAATCTGTTTTAAACTATTTAAGAGCTAACAAATTATAATTTGTTAATATTTGTTTCTACACTGTTAATATCAATAGCATATACAAACATATATACAGACTTTTGACAAAAGTTATTAGCTTGGTCTTTATTTAATTCGTAGTTAAGTGGTCATAGTGAACTCCTTCATGTCAGCTGTTAGAGAGTTCTGTAATCAAGCTGAAATTATTTGTAATGCCCTGTGATCATTTGAAATAGCATTTTTGGAGTCCTAAAAGCATTCTTAATCACTATATAAAGTTACATAATTCTTTCTAAAGAACTATCTGTTTGCTTTATTTCCCAACAAAAATTAGAGAAAATGATGCCTGATTTTTATAATTTTTATAAGTTGCTAAATAGAAACCTAAAGATGATGAAAAAAACAATACCAGTGACCAAATTCTGTCACCTTGCCTAAGGGCACCAAGAACCCTGGTGACTGGATCTGCACCCTGTCCTTCTGTGTTCTTATCAAGGATAGCTTCCTGTGTAATGCCATTCCTATAAGTCAATATAAAGGGAAAAGGAAAAAGGTCTTCATATGGAACTTCTTTTTGAAATTTATTCTTCTTTATGTTAATTACTTTCTACTGAGAAATATAGCTAGATTTGGAACAACTTCTCTGAATGAAATGATTGTGTGAATAGACTTTTACAGGAATTCCGAAGATGAATATTTTCATATATTTCTGCTTTTTCTAACCACTTCCAAGACCATTTTTTAAAAATTCAATTCTTTATTGGTACATTTTATATATGCATCACAATCACACTCATCATTGGGAATTTGTACCAGGGCATGACACGAGTTAATTCTGACTTTTAGCCATTCCCCTACCCACCCTACAACCCCCACTCCTATATACATGTGGTTTCTTCTTTTAACATTGTAGTTATTCTTTCCCCTCATTACTTATCCCTAGCCTTTTTCCTTTGTCCCAAGACCTTTTTAGGCAAGATATAGTTGCTAAAGGACTGAATTCAGAATTTTTTTAATGCATTTTAATTTAATCAAAAAAATAATAAAAACCTTACTGTTTTCTCTGGATCACAATTTCTACCTGAAGATTGTGTTGTATTTAAAATTTAAGAGGATTTGGAATAGTTTTATTCTTTTTTTTTTTTGCTTTTTGAGACAGGGTCTCGCTTTGTAGTTCAGGCTAGCCCTGAGCTCACTATGGTGCCCAGGCAAGCCGCTGCGAACTCAGCAATCCTCCTGTCTCTGCCTCCTGAGTGCTGGGATTACAGGTGTGAGCCACCATGTCTGGCACTGTGGTATGCGCTGTTGATTGTTGGTGGGCGTGTCTCCACACCCAGCATTATATGTGGTTACCGGGGATCGAACTCAGGACCTTGCGCTTGCGAGGCAGGCACCGGAACCACTGAGCTAACCCTCCGGCCCTCATTTTTTCTTTTTAAATATTTCTATAAGCTATAAGAGAAAATTATATTTAATGCTGGTGCAATTACTTGATGTACTTATAAATTTTTTAAACTTAATATATTGAATTGTAGTTGAATTTAATGGTGATGTTTTGAAATCAAATTAGAATTTATATGTATATATATATATATATCTCCAATAAAATTAAACTATGATTCAAATGTTTTTAAATGAAATGGTTTTCAAGTCAGTCATAATGACCACAAAGCACAAATACTTGTCCTCAAAAATATGTTTATTAAAAATGTCATTCATGTCATTTTGTTTTGAGTTCATTTCAGTTTGTTTTTCTAACTACCTTATTTAAACAAAGAGTTTAATCCTTCAATCAGATAGTTTAATGACTTGCCTGCAAGCTCTGTTATGTCCTTTTAAAATTTTGAATACCAGCTAAATTGAAACATACACCCCCCGCATATTTGAATGTTTTCATGTATTTTTCTCTGTGAATGTTTTCTTGGCTCTTTAGCACTTAGCTCTGGAAGCATCTAGCAGATCCAGAGGAGTTAGATGTTTTCCTGAGGATACATGTTTTCCTCCTTCATTACTCTTGAGGAGCAAGAGGTGTGGTAGAGACAGGCCCTGACCTCAGCAGCCCTGTGCCATCCTCCTACTGCTGTTTTCCCTTCTCTCTTGCTTCTCCATACGGCATGGGGAAATTTTAATTTAGAAGAAAAACTAAACAAAACTCTTCAGTAGCACGATTACACTCTTTGAATCCTTTGTTTCTTTCTTACATTTATAATGTGAATTCCCCTTTTGTCAGCAAAACTAAGACAGCTTGAAAGCTGGATATTATGAAAGCTACATAAGCATTCTCCCAAAACAAAGGCTGACTTTAGTGCGGTTTGTGTTTTCACAGTGGAAAGATCCTTGTTACAAACCCGATTTGCTCACATGCTGCTCCCACTTCTAGGTACGTAGCTTGCCATTTGCAGAGAATAGAAAATTTCTAATATTGAGAAATAGAGACTAGTTAGAATATGCAGTTCAGGCTGCTTTTAAATATGTCAGTAGTTTTACATTTTTGTGTTTGACAGTTGAAAATTAATTGATCGAACAAAGTGTCCAAGGGCATCCCTATGCAACAAATATTAAGAAAATAAACGAAATAAAGCTGAAATAAACAGAGGAGGAGAGATTAATATTTTATGGATGTAAGTGCCTAACTTCATTATAGTAAATATATAATATGTAATAAAACTTAAACAGATGCTAGAAACAGATGTATCACTGATATTTTTGTGATATGGTTGCCTTGTTTTATAAGAGGTCTGGGAAAAAAACTCATTCAATTTATGTAGTACTTACTTTATATCTAGCAAAGGATCTTTACTGGTTGTTCCTGTCTTCGGTTTTGGTGAGACAAACTCTCTATGTGCTATGCCTCCATAAAATGTAAATTTTTAATGTGCTGCATTGAGAATTGTTCTGATATCATTTAGTCATGAAACTTTGTTTTTATTCAAAACAATGGTTACTCTTTCCCAATTTCTTTTTATAAAGAAAAAGTTTTAACTGAATATGTCTTGTCTATTTTATCACTCTTTAATCTATCTGGTGTCAACATGAAATGTTGAAGCAGGTGAGCATATTCGTATCTTTTGACAAATGTTGATAGAGAGTTTGGCCAAGTTAAATATTTCATTCCTTACTGGCCATGACTCATTTCAGCTGAACTATGGAAAATTTTCTAAAAGATTATATATTATAATAAAGAATATTTGAGTTATTTTGTTCTTTCAAACTGATTTAAATATAGTTTACTATTTTATTTTAGTATGTGTTCATGTAAAAGATATGAGTGAGCTAGCTAGGAAAGAAGTACCCAAACCTCAGGATATCTAGATGAAAAGTCAGTGGCAGAGGTGTGCATGGAATTGTATTTTTAAAAGTTATGTTTTATTGACAGTTTGCATCTAATACTTGAAATCTTGGATAAAACCATTGATATACATTATACTACAGAAAGATTTTCATATCTCACTAAAATGGGAATATAAGGGAGAAGAATGAAAGCTTGTTTTTTTTTCCTTTAATTTGTGTTATCAGTTGTTGTTCCTCAGTGTTTCTGGTTTTCCACCCAAAGTTAGTTTAGTATTCTCTTAAAATATTAGAGAAAGCATTTTTTTTTTTTTGAGACAGGGTCTCGCTTTGTAGTTCAAGCTGGCCTTCAGCTCACTATGTAACCCAGGCAAGCCTCGAACTCAACAATCCTCCTGTCTCTGCCTCCCAAGTGCTGGGATTACAGGCGTGAGCCACCCACCTGGCACTGTGGTATGTGGTGTTGATTGCTGGTGGGCACGTGTCACCACATCCAGTATTGTATGTGGTTACTGGGGATCGAACTCAGGACCTTGCACTTGCGAGGCAAGCGCCAGAACCACTGAGCTAAATTTCCGGCCCTAGAGAAAGCATTTTAAAAACTAAAAAAAAAAAAAAAAAATTGCAGACACTTTACATTTAGGTTCTTTAAAAATCAAATTGTTGATTTTAAGAAGAAAACTCTACAAATTATATTCAAGTGGGAATAATTGAATGAAGAATATTGATCATCAACTAGAAATAATTATAAATCTGGGTATAAAATTAGAATTCTATTTGTGACTAGCCATATTATGAAGGATTTTTCATCTAATGTACATCATGAAACTAGGAATATTAATTCTCAAAATGTTAATTCATTTTGGGAATTCAAAAAGTCTGTCATACTGCTCTTATAAAATTACAAAGAATAATATTTTACTTCTTTCCTTTATGTGTCCTATAAGAAATAATCAGCCAGAAGCGTTAACTAGATCAGCTTCCCTTAAGAAGTGCAAGAATCTGGTCCTTCTCGTGATGGCACAAAATGATCCTTAGGTTAGAAATTACTTTCCTAAGGCTGTAATTGTTGCTTAGAGGTGCAGCCCTTCCCTAGCATGGCTGAGGCCAAGTCTCATCACCAGCACTGTAGCAAGGAAAGAATGAAGGAACTAGCTTTATTCATGCTACAGTCTCCTTGTGGTGGTTCCATAAAGATCATGCTGCTGACAAAGAAATACAAGCAGAAGATTGTCTTGTTTTAAATTGGTATAATGAGATATCTGACCTGGGATGTGGGAAGGTTTGTAACATTTCTTGTGATGTTTCTATGTGTTTACTCAGATCTGTTGCTTTAAACTGAATTCATTTAGTGATGCAGTATATAATTATTGGATCCCTGGTATGTACTCATCATTGTGCTAGATATTGGAGATATGAAGTTAAATGTGTTATTCACTCCCATGCTTTAGCACACACACATGCATGCATGCACACATACACACACACACATCCTGGTACTACACAAAAGCCAAAGTGTTCAGCCTAGGCAGGTACTGAGTGGAAAGACAATGTCAACAAATATTATCAAAGTAACATTAAAATTAAATTCTAAAATATTATTTAACTGAGGTCTCTAAATAGTGCATAAATATGAACAAGCATATTCCTTCTAGGTAGTAGTTTGGAAGACTCACTTCATTTTAGATTTATATACACAGAAAAACTCGTTTCATTTCCTTAGCATGAATAATATAACTATCCATTGCATCTGTTACTTCAAGGAGTATTTTGAGTTTTCATTTACTGTTGGAAGTACTGGGAAAGGGAATGGGGAGGGGAAGGGCAAAGGAAAGAAGGGAAAGAAAAAACTGAGAGTAAGAAGGAAAAAACAGAAACAAAGCTTATGTGTATAGGGAGGGGTGAAAAGAGGAGCACAGGAATGGGAAAAGGTAAGAATCAAGATAGATCATACAGCTGGGCATGGTGGCTCACGCCTGTCATCCCAGCACTTTGGGAGACAGAGGCAGGAGGTTTGCTGAGTTCGAGGCTTGCCTGGGCTACATAATGAGCTCAGGGCCAGCTTGAACTACAAAGCGAGACCCTGTCTCAAAAAATAAAAAAATAAAAAGTAAAAAAAAAGATATACACAGACACTAATTCTCAATGATAAATATAAATTCCACATAAAATGTACCAAAAACTCACTAAATAAATATAACAAAATAAATGTACTGTAGCTGATTATACAAATATATTGCCCTAGTATTTAATAATTCATTCTTAATGTGTGTGTATATATATATATTTATGTATATATGTATACATAAATATATAATTTCTTCTTTTTTGCTTCCTTCTTTCTTTTCCTCTTTCCTTTCCTTCTTCTATTTATGTATACATATAAATATATAAAATATATATATTATGTATCTCTTGTGATGGTACAAAATACACATTGTTGAAATGTGATAAGACATATATAGGTAGATAGATATGAAATTAATTCAAATCCAAGCATGCTTTGGATTTGGCGAGAAATAATGAATCTAAGTAACTTGTGATAAAATCAACAAGATGAAAGGTTAACAGAAACCAAAATAGGCAGTTTGCATGGGCGTGATCATGGTCAACATCCTTAAAAGTGGTATTTCCAGACTACTGACAAGCATCATCAAATGCAAGCATGCATCTGTCTTTACGTGAACACTTAGCCCCGTGTTTCCAGCTCTCATTGATTTCCTCTTTTTCCATCACCACTGGCAATATTGAGGTCTTGCAGGCCAACCTTTTTGTAGTAGTATATTTATCTTCCTTTATCATATACCAGTCTGGGTTTTCTTTTCTTTTTTTTGGGGGGGGGGCAGGGTCTCACTTTGTAGTTCAGGCTGGCCCTGAGCTCACTATGGAGCCCAGGCAAGCCTTGAACTCAGCACTCCTCCTGTCTCTGCCTCCCGAGTGCTGGGATTAGAGGCATTAGCTACCATGCCCATCACAGTGGTGTGTGGTACTGATTGCTGGTGGGCATGAGTTACCACACCCGGCATTTTGGTATGTGGTTAAGAGGATTGAACCAGGGAGTCTGCAGATGCTAGGCAGGCACTGGAACCACCGAGCTAAATCTCTGGTTTACCAGCTATTTTTTTTTTTTTTTTTTTGAGACAGAGTCTCGCTTTGTAGTTCAGGCTGGCTCTGAGCTCACTATGCCAGCTATTTTTTATGAGATTACTTGACTTTGTTTTAATATTTGTAAATTTTAAAAAAACCTTTAAATAAAATGGCAAAACCCAGAGAAATGCCCTTAAGTACACTTGTGCATGTAATGCGTGTTTTACAAAAAATCTTAGATATTATATTTTAATAGTCTTGCATATTATTTCAGCATACTCCTCCTCCAGAGAGTATAACTTCACAACATAAATGTCATAGTAATGAAAATATTAATTATTTAATACTTAATTTCTATTTCATCCCAACCAACTTAAAAACATTTACAGTTGTTTTGTTCCTGCCAGGATCCTGCCAAGATTCAAGGAAGGTTTTTGGTTGATGCGATCATCCCTTTTCTTTTCTTGCCACTTATTTGTTGGAAAAAACCAATTGTATGTTCTATATGCTACTTTTCGTATTGGGCTAACTGGATGCTGATGGTGCCAGCATGATCTCCTAGATCTCTTTCTTCTGTTATTTCCTGCCTACTCTGAAGGCTTCATTAGATCCTCTCCAGCTATTCTTCTCTGAGTGGGTACTGTTGGGACTCACACCCTGGGATGTTCTCCCTCTGAGTTATAGCCTCTCCCTCGCTTTTTTCCTTTCTTCATTCCTTGATTCCTTCTTTCTTTCCCTCTTTCCTTCCCCTCTCCTTTCCTTTCCATCTCCTTCCCTCTCTATCCCTTTTTCTCTCTCTGTCTCTGTCTCTTTTTCTTTCAACAAGGTTTCACTAAGTTTCCCATCTTAGCGAACTTGTCCTCCTATGTCAGCTTCCTAAAGTGCTACAACTATTCAATATTTTCAACTGCATCTTGTCTCAGTAGTCTGGAAATACCACTTTAAGGATGTTGACCGCAATCATGCCTATGCAAACTGCCTATTTTGGTTTCTGTTAACCTTTCATCTTGTTGATTTTATCACAAGTTGCTTAGATTCATTATTTCTCACCAATCAACAATGATAACATTCTTATTATATTAAAATAGACTACTGTGGCTTTGACTATCGAATACAAACACATTTTAGTTTCAAACACCACTGTGCCTTATGGCTGTGACGGAGCATCCTGGTTTAATGGGAAATCTCTCTTCCATTAGGTGTTAAATTTCCTGATTCCCAGGAAATACTTCATTTAAGACAAACAAAAACTATTGTTCACTCTATATCCGAATCCACAGTTTCTGTCACTTTTGGCTACATTTTTACTATCCACATGAAAATGTACTGTAGTAGAAATTATATTATACTTGAATTGAGGATCTGTAACTATAACTGTGAAAAATTTATATTTCTTACCTATTATCTGCATCTTATATTATTTTCTGTGATAAAAGTATGAAGAGAGAATATTAAAAAATTATTTAAATAGTATGAGAACCTATAGATGTATATGAGTTCTAGAATGTATGATATATTTTGTGAAATAGGAAATATTGAAAGGGAATATAGTGGAAAGTAATGAGGGAAAAGAATAAATATGATTTAAAAAGAAAAAGAACATGTCTATAGGGGGTGGGGGTTGTGAGGTGGGTAGGGATATGGGTAAAAATAAGAATTAACTTGTGTCATATTCTGGTACAATTTCCCTGATGTTGAGTGTGATTGTGAGTTGTATATAAAATATACCAATAAAGAATTCAATTAAAAATCATTTAAGTAAAGTTCTATAAAAACAATAAGGACTGTTATTTTCTATGTTATGTTGATTCATGTTTCTTCTTTTACTTTTCACCAGAAATGGCTGAGTTTTTTTTCTTTAGTGTTAAATATTACTCTAAGTAATTATTTTTCTTTTTTAGAAGTACATGATTGTAGTATATTACACATGCATCCTGGGGAGCAGGTACAGATGTATGCCATGTCTTTATTTTTATTCTCCTTTCCTTCTTTTCCCTCTATTCTCCTCCATCTCTCAATTCCCTTCCCAATGCACAAGATCTGTCTTCTTGTTTCTTATTCTTTATTTTGTTATTTAAATTGTTTAGACTTTGGGTTTCTCATATAAAAGAAGTCATGTCATATTTAAGCTTGTCTCTGACTTTTTTCACTCACATTTTGGTCTCAATTTGTATCCTTTTTCCTACAAATGACTCAAGTTTAATCTTCCTTTTGGGCAGAGTAGTGGTCCATTATGTATAAATACCCTGTTTTTAATGATGAATATATAGGCTGCCTCCAAGATTTAATATTTTCTTTAAAACTTTAGTATTATACCTAGAAAGGAAATAGCACAATTGAATGAAATTTATAATTTTAGTTTTTTTGAGGAATCTTCATATTAATTTTCACAGATTATAATATTCCTACCAACCTCTCCAGTATTCACTACTGTTACATTTCTTGATGATAGCCATTCTTTTTAGAGTAAGATTGACTGTTGTGGTTAGATATGCATTTCTCTGAAGGCCAGAGAAACATAACTTTGTAAAATATACTTAATGGCCATTTGTACTACTTCTTCTCAGAACTATATACTCATTTCATTTGCCCATTTTTGATCAGGTGGGGGTAACTTTTTGGAGTTCTCTGTATATTCTAGGTGTTCTCTATATATTCTAGGAGTTCTCTATATATTCTACTTGTCTGTTTGAGGAATAGCTGGCCCAAAATTTTCCCATTGTGTAGACTGTCTCTGCACTCTGTTCATTTTTTTCTTTGTTATACTGAAATTTTTTAATTTGATAAATCCCAATTATTTATTTTTGATGTTATTTTTTATGTCATTGAGGTTCTGCTTAGAAATCACTTGGCTATGCCTTTGTCTTTAAAAGTTTTACTGATTTTGTTCTAACAGGTGAAGTGTTTCTGTTTTAATATATAGTCCTTTGACTCATTTTGATTTTATTTTGGTAAATGATGATACATATGGATCTAGATTCAATCTTCTGTGTGTGTGTATAAGGTTTCCCATCACCACTTGTTAAAGAGGATGTGTTTCCTCCAGTGTATGGATCCAATGTGCAACTTTAACTTTGTATGGGGATCTAACCTCTCAAATCTTGGCACTTTTTTGGCCACATATGACAAACTATTCAGTTGTAGATTATACACTGAAATAAAGAACTAATATAGCAAATCTGTGCAGGGGAAGCTTACTAGGATAAAGTTGGGCAAGAATCCATAATATGTAAAATATAGTTGAAGGATTTCTCATGGTAACACTTAGACTTATGTGCAACATTGACTTATATGGTTTCCCAGACTTTAAGATCTTTTGATTAGTAGATAGCAGAATGCTGGGCATATTATAAACTCTTTCTATATACATATGTATCTTGAGAAATTTAAAGACTAATGAAGACACGGATTATAGGCCTAGCTGGGACCATAACTAGTTTTTGGCAGATGAGGGAAACCTCTAAGTTGGTTTTGTGAAGGCAGAGCCGGATCTCCAGCAGAGCACAGGCTGTGTAACCACATCCCAGGACATTCCATGTTTTGTACAGTGGCACCCCCACGCTCCCACCCTAGGGAGTGTTAAAACAAACAAATAAAATCATCAAGAATGTTACAACAATCTCCAAATATTTTAGCAGCAGAATAATTAGGTCATTGTAGGTAGCTGTAACCATAGGAACTTCTCGGAACACTACCTCGTGTACATATTAGCCAGGCCAGTGGCTTCACCACCAAACGGGCATCAAAACTCAGTGAGAGGCTGGGTAAGTGTGTCTGCGAGGCTTTGCAGAGAGCACTCGTGTATTGGTGGCTTTCGTGTCCCTAGTAACTGCAAGTCTCTGTTATTTTTTAAAAATAAGTCATCTAGTTACTGTACTCTAATCGAAACTGGGACGTTTCCTCTGGCAGAGACCAGGCCTTGCCTCAAATGCTTCTACCCTCACCTCTGGTGGTAGAAGAGGGGGTAATAACGCGAGATTTCCTCATTCCAGGGCCCACGCCTTGAGCAGAACATCTCTTTTCCTATCAAAAAGATGGATCAATGAAGGGGATTATGGAAGCAAACAGGGAACAATGCTGAATCAATTTTTTTCTATCACAAACATAGTGCTCTCTCCCCTTTCACTCTGATCTTTATTAAATACACTGTAATAAGACAGCTCCTCACCTGCTTCCCCTGGCTGGGGTCTCTACTTCAATGTTTGACTATATTTCTTTTTCATAATGTTTTATTGTATCATTTGCCCTAAATTTCCTAATTTCTCCCTTGTTTATGATCCATACCACAGTTTTTTTTTTTTTTTTTTTGAGACAGGGTCTCACTTTGTAGTTCAGGCTGGCCCTCAGCTCACTAGGTAGCCCAGACAAGCCTGGAATTCAGCAATCCTCCTGCCTCTGCCTCCCGAGTGCTGGGATTACAGGCATGAGCCACCACGCCCGGCACTGTGGTATGTGTTACTGATTGCTGGTGGATGTAAGTCACCACGCCCAGCATTGTATGTGGTTACTGGGGATCAAACTGAGACCTTGCACTTGCGAGGCAGGTGCTGAAACCACTGAGCTAAATCTCTGGCCCTCCATACCACATTTTTATTGTTTAATATTTAAGACTTCTAAGATTGAAATCTTGAGTAAAGTTGCTTCTTCTCCCCCTTTTGAATGGTCAGGACTGATGCATCTCCTATAACCAATGGTGTAGACTCCAAAGCAGATAACTCTAGGTGGCATGTGACCTTAAGCAGTGGTCTAACATAAGAATAATAAAACATAATTTACAGTTATTAATAATAAATAAAACCCCTTGTACAATGCTTGGAGTATGTAAAGTTCTTACTAAGGTCCTTCCCTTCCTTTATCCTGTCCTCCCTTCTGTCTGTTATACCCATAATGTTATTTCAACAGCACATGCCATTCATTTTGTGCCTAAGACACAATGCCATCGCCTTTTTAAAGATTCAACAATGAAGCGAATAAGTTAAACTAAAAGTACTATTGCCCTTCATGATATATGTTGCAGCCTCCAAATAAAAACAGTCACTGAATGTATTGTTTTAAAACCAAGAAAAATAGTACTCCTGCCTTCTTTTAAAGTGGGTTAAGTATAAAAGGAGAAATCTGCCAAAGTGATAAAGGGAAAATGCCACTGGTCTTTATACTGTATAAAACCTGAGCCCGACGCTGGCAGCAGAGAGCAGATTGAACACTGGCCCTCTGACAGCTACCGAGTCATCACTGCGCTTCGGGTACATCTGTAGTAATTTCCTGTCTCTGTGAAGAGCAACACTTCATTACTCTTTCACTGCACTTTTCTTTTGCTGTTTGTGCTCTGCCGTAGCTCCCTGTTTCGACAGTGACACTCTTTAAGGTGAGCTAGGTGTGAAGGATTTTCATAGAAGCAGTGAACACGACCAGCTGACCTATGCCTTAGCAAGGTTTCCTGGCAACAGACTTATTTTAAATAATCCAAAATCATATCACATTTTCATTCCAAAGTGAAGAAATCTTCAGGAAAGGAAACTTTTCTGAGACAATAGCATGGGCTGCTTTGTCTACTGCTGATGCTTTTTAAAAATTGTCTCCCCAAATTGTAGAGCTTACATTGGCAAGTTATGTTTTCTGGTGAAGCAAAGTTAATTTCATTCCATCATCCTAGACAGCCACTTACTTAGACCCCAAACTGCTTGATGAGATTTTATATAAATATTTGATTAAAATAATGGCTTTCTGGATCTCATGAGAAGAGGCATAAAAATCTAGCCCCATTTATAAAGCACTCTGACTCAGTCTAATAAAACAGCAGTATCTATAAGAGTCTGACATGTTAAAAGTGAGTTCAGTAATTTTGACTCTGAATTCATTTTATTTCTGCTTTTATTCTTCCTATATTTTAAGTAGAAACGTTCATGCATTCCCCTCATTTGTAGATGTCTATAATGTGCATAACTATTTGCTTCAGGGAATAAAAGTGATTTTGTATTAGGTTGTAATATAAAGACCTTGTAGTTTAGTTAGAAAAGAATAAATAAAGCTATATGAATAAATAAATGTTAGATACTAATATGAAGCCATGAAAAGCAGTAGTTTTCTTGAAAGATTTGTTTAGATAAAAGGCAGGAAAACTAGCTATGAACAGTATGGAAAGAATTTCTACTAATTGGTAAACTTTCATAAGTAGATTGAGGACATAATCCAAATTTATTTATCTACACTACCGGAAATTACACATACAATTTACAGCAAAGGAAGATCACATGGACTTTTTTCCAGTGGTTCAAAAGTGGAAGTTTAGGCTGGAGAAAATGACTGAAAATCATTTTTGGTCTACTGCTGTGGCCTTTGGAAATAGCTCTGAGTGTCATTCTTATTGTTGTGCTCCTGTCTCCATACCATCTTCTGTAATCATAAGAAATTAAAGTTTGAGAGCAATCGGTAGGAGGTGAGCAAGGAATGAAGTATAACGCCTGTGGTTCTACAATATTCTAAATAACATAGAAATAGAAACAGGAAAAATAATGGATGACAGATCTTATTTTTTCCTATATTATTTACATTGTTATAAAGTAAAGAATTAGTTGAATAAGCTTGTGATAATCCTATGTGAGGCTAACACAGATAACGCCCAAGTCTCCAGACTCAGATATTTGGCCCAGGAAAGTAAATCAACTTACTTGGACTGAAGAAAATCTAGGACCAAAGGCGATCCACCCACACTCCTTTCTAAATCTCAGTATTAGTAGAGGTCCTCTCATCTGATGAAGAACAGACAGGAGATGTCAAAAACAGATAATTTTGAATGAAGAGTCAACTTAAAAGTTTAGAATTTGAAAATTAGTTTTACAGGATTTAGGAAAAAATTAAGGCATGATGTGCTTCTCTTAATCATATTGAAATAGACAAAGCATTCTTATTACCAAAAGACATAAAAATGAAATACCATGAGATTAAGACAAATGAGATAGCCACTTCCCAGTAAGCAACTAACAGTTATCCTGCACAATCCCAAAGAAGCCAGAGAAGAAAATGAAGAATTGAAGCTGTCATGTACATGTGTGAATCCGCTAAAATAAGTCTTCCATATGACCAATGAAAAAACAGAGTGAAATCATCATAGAAATAGTAAGTGTCCGAGAAACCTATAGGAAGGAAAAGGTTCACTGGTTCCTGGGAGAGGAGAGCCAGCTGGCCAGAGTAGGGAACAGCTGATCTACTGCCCAGGTGTCATACAGAGGCATGCTGGGAAAGGGGAGTGTTAACTGTGGTTGTTCCCTCTCATATTAAACATGAGAAAATATCGATCCCCTTCTGGGGAGCTTAGAGATGCACAAAAATGGATGCAATCTTTCCCAGCCTGCATTTCTCTTAAAATGGAAATAAAACCCCGTACATCCCTCTGCTACTAAAGACTTATTTTGTTGTCGTTGTTAGCATTTTGTATTATTTTATTTTACTACTACATGTTTGCAGTACCTGAAGTTTTTATTCATCTTGGAGAGTAGGCACACATACATACAGTAATCTGTTTCTATTTTATCCTCTTCCCACTTACCTTCCCCTCTGCCTCTGAATCCCCTTTCTCCATTTTCATTCTTGTTATTACTCTTTGGTCATGTTTATGACATACAGCATTTACATTCACAGTGGTTATTAAGTTCTGCTTCGTGGCACATCTTAATTCTTATTCCCCCTTTCCTCCTGCTCTCCCCTTTCCCAAGGTCTCCTGGATCTCTTCCCATTTTCAAGAAATCCATCCCCTTGTTTCTTTTTATTCTTTCTTTATTAGTAAGTTTGTACTTTGTTACTCAAATAAGAGATATGATGCAGTATTTAAGCCTGTGTTTCTGATCTGTTTTACTCAATGTTATATATTCTAATGCATCTACTTGCCTACAAACTTATCCTTTATAGATAAGTATTATTCCATTGTGTATAGATATCACAGTTTTTAACCATTCATCTGTTGATGGGCTCTTCCAGTCTCTCTTCTGCCCCAGTGGCTAGCTAGTAGCAATAGATGTCCTTTTCACCTCTGCAGACACCTAAGTGTCTGCAGCTTCCCTTGGCTATGTCCTGACCCAGTATTTGTTGAAACCGCCTCATTTCTTTGCCAAGGACAAATTGGATCTATGGAAAGAGAAATTAGCTATAGAGGAAGCAGTCATAAACTTCAGTTACTCACCATATTCAGAATATTCTGTAGCGAGTTAGCATACAGTGAAAAGCTCAACACACAACAATGAAATCCTGCCTGTATAACATAAGCCTCTAAAAATCACCAAAACAAAATGAGCTTGACAACCTGTAAAAGACCCAGTCTGATCCCACTGGAAGGCTCCCTTGTGTTACTTGTGTTTGAAATGCCCTTCTGTTTCATTTCTCAATGTTCTCTGACAATGCACCAAAAATTACCAGTTTTGAAAGGAAATCAATAAATAGCAACCTCTCCCTCAATTAGGTTCTGAGAAATAAGACAAAAAGTCGTTGAACAAGGGCTAAGATCACTGAGCACATCTGTCTTCCGGTGACAGCACCGTGCAGATGAGCTGGCGGGCGGGGCGGAGTCGAGCACCTGCTCCCTTCAGGCGGGGCAGAGCTGTGCCAGCCCCACCCAGCTGATTTCCAAGCTCCAGTTGGACAAACTCACCCCTTTTCTTCTGAGCAGAAAGGGTCAGGGGCCTAAAGGAGGGCCAGGAATATCACAACACAGTTGCCTTCTACATGCCTGTTAAAAATGTGGAAAAAGTATGTTCTAAAAAATAAAAGCATTATTCTTTCCTGGTCAATTTTCATATTAAATGGAATTCAAATATATTTTTGACAAGCTTAATTAAAGAATCTGAGAAACTATTTCTAAAAGTGTCTGTTACAACTTGGGTTTTGAAAAAGATGAACATAGGGGTTATTCGTCTTACCAGACATTAAGACAGACTTCAGAGCTGTAATCATATAAACCTTATGGTTGCTTGTGTGCTGCAGACACGCGGGTCAACGGGCAAGAATCGAGAGCTCAACATCACTTTCTTTTATAAAAGGGATCTGACATGTGACAAAATGGCTGAAATACTCATAGGGCACAGATGGATAGCTTAGTAAATGTATTTGAAAAACTGACTCTCAATAAGGAAAAAGTTACATGCATACTGTCTTTCAGACTATATAAAGGGTGATATCCAGATGGATTTAAAGACCTAAATGTGAACAATATAACTGAAAGTGAGGAAAATGTAGATTATCATAATGACTTCTGAGTGGGGAAGCTGTTCCTCAGTAGGACTATAAAAGTACAAACATTAGCTTGAAAAGATAACAATACATTTGAAGATCACAAAAGTCATGGATCTTTTTTCCAGGCGCTAAAATAATTAACAGTTTCAGGAATCTGGAAGAGGTATTTGGAATATCCACAATAATAAGAAACAAATGTCAGAAAATATTAAAGTAATAAACATATCAGCAAGAAAAAAATTCCCCCAAAGAAGTAAAGACATAAATAATTAATACACAGACAAGAAATGGCTAGCACATATATACAGCTCAGGAGTGAAATTACATTAGTAATGAAATCATGAAAAGTTAAGATAACTGATATCATTTTAGAGATTTTTTTAAAATTAAAACATTATTAAAGTATTTAGAAAGCATGGAATACAAAAGCTGTAATGAACTTCTGATTGATATGCAAGCTACACTGGGATCTCTGGAAGGAACCTAGAAATATTTAATGAAATTAAATACTGTCAGGCAGCCATGGTATTCCTCATGTTTATTTTATTATTATTATTTTTTTTTTTTTGCTTTTTGGAGACAGGGTCTCGCTTTGTAGTTCAGGCTGGCCCTGAGCTCACTATGGTGCCCAGGCAAGCCGCCGCGAACTCAGCAATCCTCCTGTCTCTGCCTCCCGAGTGCTGGGATTACAGGCGTGAGCCACCACGTCCAGCATTGCTCATGTTTATTTTTTTAATTAGTTAAGTTTATTGGTGCAATTTAGATATACATAATGATCACATTCTATTGCACACACATTTGTATCACATTTCTTTTTATGTTGTGTGAAAAACCAAAAGGGTAAATAAGGGCCAAAATGTACACTAAAAATTGTGCCATAGAAGGGAAAATGTTCAAGTGGAAAGGGACAGTGCGGGGGGGACAAAATGAGGAAACAAAGCTTTTGTAATTAAGGAGAAGAAGAGGGAAGGGAAGGTAGCCTAACTGATAAGAATTTAGTACAATATATTTTTCCTAGAAATCTAGTTTGCCAAATTGACTTTGTCTCTTAAAGAACATTTGAGAATTAGTAATTCTCATGAACAGGTTATTTTTCAGTATAAGGTCATATTTCAATTCTAGAAATGGACTGTCAAGCTGCACATTAATTCTTGGCACCAGATCTCTTAAATGATTTCAATAGCCATGATACCTTTCATATAAATTTTAATTTTGTTATACTCTTTTCAGATAACAGCATGACAGTCAATAAAAAATTATTAATTTGAGCCCAAGAGCTCATCAACACCTCCAGATATTATTTGCTATATCTAGTATTCACTTCACATTTAAACTATGGGGAACATGGTTTCTTCATTTGTGTTGCTACAGCTGAGGCAGCTGGTGTTATGAGGAGCCCCTGAGGCCTGGGATTTTCCTGACTTTCCCGCAGGTGCCTCAGGGCTACATTCTGGGCTGACATCCCCAAGGAGAGTTAGAGTAGATGATATATCTAGACAGAAAAACCCTTTCATATATTCTGTGTTATTTTAGAACACACATATTCCTCCAAATTGTTTTTCCTGTGTTCCCTTTTATTTTGTGTTTCTAACATTAAGAAAATTATAGACATCAGATGAAAACTGTGATGATGATGGTGGTGGTGATGATGATGATTATGATGATGATGATGTTTAAGGAGAAACATGAGCTTTGGCTCCCATACAGAAAGAAGCGAAAGGGCCAAATACAATGTAGTCAGGTGGTCTGTTGGGTTAACTAGGACTATCAAATGATAGAGATGCATATCTTAAAATATTTACCACATGGAGGCCAAATACAAAACAGAGAAGGACTGAACCCCATAGTATGACTGTTGATCTTCTCATCCAGTGATCTGGCCTTCACTCCCCAAACTTCACTGACTGGAGCTTTTCACAGTGGCTTCTTTCCTATCTCCAGCTATTTTTGTTCTTTCACATTCTGTATTTTCGTAGATATGTCACTATTGGCTTCTTTTACCTCTTTCTTGCACCTGAAAACCTATGTAATATATTTGTTTCATAGGAGCTTTATACTAGGAGGGTACGTGGGGCAATATGATCCATGGACTCAGATTGGCAGTAAATTGTTATCAGCTCAAAGTGAGATAAATACACAAAGTGAGAATGTTTAGAATCTTACTTGTGTATAGCAGCAATTTGACCTTGTCAGGAAGACCTGCTCGTAGTGGCTGATCTTGAATCAGCTAAGAACCATTTCAGGTGTTGTTAAACTTGAGTTTAGAGTTATAGATGCCACAAACATTATAATGCATAATGTTTTAAGACTATTTTGAGAACCCTAACCTAATATTGTATAAAATTTGGATATGAAATACATCCATTTCTTTAAGAGTATAACTTTAATTTTAAACACAAGATTAATTTTTTTTTTTTTGAGACAGGGTCTCGCTTTTGTAGTTCAGGCTGGCCCTGAGCTCATTATGTAGTCCAGGCAAGCCTCGAACTCAGCAATCCTCCTGTCTCTGCCTCCCGAGTGCTGGGATTACAGGCATGAGCCACCACGCCCGGCTCACAAGATTAATTTTTGACACTTGCCAGTAATAAAATTTTAAAGATCAGCATTGTAAATATAGCACCACTTGCCTCATTTTGGATAGAAATTGAATATCTTGAACTTGTTGAAATGTCTTTGACCGCTTTCTTTTCCATTAGTATATTTGGACTAGAATAACTATTTTGAATTTCACTTATGAATACTATTTAAGAAATTACTGTCTGCAATTCATATTATTATTAGTCTAATAAAGATTATATAAATTAGCAGGTAAACATTTTTTCGAATATAGTACTGTGTTCTATTATATATATATTAGCTCACAGCTATTAGAAATAAATAAAATCTTAATTGTTCTATTAGAGGCCTTAAGAAGCACTGTACGAGGGACTAAATACAATAGAATACTAGAAAGAACACCTCAGATGGGGAGATCAAGTCTAATGAAATTTTTGTGGTTATTTCAGATTTGACTATAAGACAAAATGCAAGGTCTGCTTTTTTTTTTTTTTTTTTTGAGACAGAGTCTCGCTTTGTAGTCCAGGCTGTCCCTGAGCTCACTATGTAGCCCAGGCAAGCCTTGAACTCGGCAATCCTCCTGTCTCTGCTTCCTGAGTGCTGGGATTACAGGAGTGAGCTACCACGCCTGGCACTGTGGAATGTGGTGCTGATTGCTGGTGGGCATGGGTCACCATGCCCAACATTGTATGTGGTTACCGGGGGGTCGAACTCAGGACCTTGCGCTTGTGAGGCAGGCACTGGAACCACTGAGCTAAATCTCCGGCCCGGTTGGCTTCTTTTTAAAACAGTAAGTTATATAATGTATACTGTGGGAGGCTTTCTGTTTGTTTTCATTTTCTCTCTGTTCAGCAGTTGCTTATTCCTGAACTTCCTCCCAGCCCCCAGCTCATCCTTGCAGATTCTATAATATCCAGGGCTGTTGTCACTGATACGTACGTAACCTCAGAGCTACACAGGGTCTCTCTGAGAGGAGCTCCACGCTTGCTGCTTTACTACTTCGAGGGACTCTCTAAATATTCTCAGTACTTTTTGGAAAGGTTACCTGTATTTTCCAATGGAACTCTATTTCACGAAGCTATGCAGCAGCCCTGGGTCGTAACAGTGTAATATAGCCACACTCCCCAGCTGCACGGATTAGCTCATGACTCGGGGCCAGACTGAAGCCAGTCATAAGACTTTTCTGAGAACTTGAAACTTGAGGGTAAAAGACTCAAGGACAATCCTTGTGCTATGTTTCAGTATTACTACACTGAAGATCTACAGCCTGATACAAACCTAAATTTATTCTTTTCTTTCTAAAACTTGATTGTTCAGCTACTCTTGAAATCTCATGACCGATACTGTTATGCATTATTCCTTTTTATCTTGAATAGTTTTTTGTCCTTATAACTGAAAAACATAAATGATATGTAATTTTCAATATTGAACTTTGGTTTTCTATTTTTCTCTCCTCATAGAGGGGACATGACTTTTTGTTTTTCTATATGTAGAATGATGTTTATAGCAACACCACTGATTTTTTCCAACTGGCAAAATCATTTGTTGTAAATTATTATATTCATTTATCCAAAAAGTGTGATTTCTTAGCCTGGAACCTATAGCATCTTAAATTAAAAAAAAATAATTGTGTGTCTAGTAGTATGGTTTCAATCTAAATTGTCCCCAAATTGTCTTGTGTAAGACAATTGGATCACAGCGCATGATCACCATTGGTGGACTTCTCCACTGAAGAGTTCAGTGGCCAAGGATGGAGTAGGAGGTGGGATTGGATGGAAGTGGGTCTCAGGACATGACCTGGGAGGACAGGTCCTCAGGCCAGGTCCCTCCCCTTTCTCTCTGCTTCTGGCCTGCCATGGGTTGAGTCCCAATTCCACTATTGTGTCCTTTTGCTATCTGATCTGCTTTGACTTCAGTTGATCATGGATCAGAAAAAAACAGGTAATTACATAGGTAATATCCCATCATGGTCTTGGAAGGGACACAGAAATGAGTACCCCTGTGTCTGTGGAGCATTGCCCATTAGGCACATCAGCTTCTGCTGAGATTTACTTTACCCCTCTTTTTCTTGAGAGTTGTGTTTGTGATTTCTCTTTCAGGCACCTGTATTGTCTCAAAGAAACCAGTTTCCCTTCAGAACAGTGTTAGTTATATTATAACCTTTATTTCTACGAGAATTTGAGGATTTCAGAACAGGAAGGTGAGAGTTTAATCTCAACACTATTAATTACACCTTACATGTACTAGTCATTGAATTTTCAGTGATTTATAAACTACGTCCCAATTACTGTGTAATTGTTATTACTGAATGTTAGATTTTCTCCTGCAGAATTCATTTTAATTGTTGGGAATTTCCCTTGAAAATTTAATTTTTTTTTTTGAGACAGGGTCTCACTTTGTAGTTCAGGCTGGCTCTGAGCTCACTATGTAGTCCAGGCAAGCCTTGAACTCAGCAATCCTCCTGTCTCTGCCTCCTGAGTGCTGGGATTACAGGTGTGAGCCACCACACCCGGTGAAAATTTAATTCTTAATAACAATGTTCTTTCTTGACTCTTTCTTAAAAATACATATTAAGTAGCTATTATTCTACCACAAAACTATCCAGTTGAAAAGTTTGAGGTAGTCTTGCAACACAATATGAAATATACATTATGATAAATATTAAATATATAGGACAGTTATCATTATTATATCCAAAAAATAAAGGCTAAATAATTTATTTATATTACAATTCTATGCAGACAAAAAATGTGTTCTACCATCATTGCAGAATAGCACTGCATTTATGAAACTTCCATTCTAAGTGGTTTTCAGGTTATAATGTGGTTTAATTGTATTTGATTGGATTTTTTTTTTTTGAGACAGGGTTTCGCTTTTTAGTTCAGGCTGGCTCTGAGCTCACTATATAGCCCAGGCAAGCCTCAAACTCAGCAATCCTCCTGCCTCTGCCTCCCGAGTGCTGTGAACCACCATGCCCAGCACTGTGGTATGTGGTATTGATTGCTGGTGGGCGTGAGTCACCACGCTCAGCATTGTATGTGGTTATTGGGGATCGAACTCAGGACCTTGAGCTTGCGAGGCAGGCGCTAGAACCACTGAGCTAACCCTCCGGCCCTTGATTGGATTTTAAAAGTGAAAAACCTATTTTGCTAAAAGTCAAGATCATTTTGCTAAGATCCTGTGGATACTGGTCTGCCTTTTATAATGATTTGTCTCAATAGTTGTGTATACTTGGTTCATATTATCCTAATAGCCAAATGTAAAGTGAGGCAAAACAAACTTTTAAAAAAAATTTTTCTCCTATTCTGTAATGTTTACACTTTTAGTTTCTAAGTGAAATAAAATGTTTTAGATAGCTTCCAAATTGAAAATTGAAAGTCTATTTTTACTATATTTTAATAATTTACGAAAATGAAAGTCTCCTTTAATAAATGGTGCTGGGAAAACTGGCTTTATCTATACTGAAGATTAAAACTAGATCTCTGTCTCTTACCATGCACTAAATTAAAAGCAAGATAGATCAAAGTTCTGAATATTAAAACAGAACATTCAATGCAGAGGTTGGACAGAGTCATACACAGCATTGTTTTAATTTGCATCTCTCAAATGGTCAGTGATGTTGAACATTTTTCATGTATTTATTTGCTATTTCTACTTCATCGGAGAAGTCTGTATTCATTTCAGATTGCCATTTTTTAATTGGGTCTTTAAATTTGGGTAGGCTAATTTTGTTCAAGTCTTTATATGTTCTAGACAGCGACATCTATGCACTCATGTTTATAACAGCACAGTTTGTAATAGCTGAGTCTTGGAAACATCCCAAATGTCCATCAACTGGAGACTGTATAAAGAAGACATTTTAAAAAATAAAATGGAGGGCCGGAGATTTAGCTCAGTAGTTCCAGTGCCTGCCTTGCAAGCACAAGGCCCTGAGTTTGATCCTGGTAACCACATACAATGTTGGGTGTTGTGACTCATGCCCACCATCAATCAATACCACATACCACAGTGCCGGGCATGGTGGCTCACGCCTGTGATCCCAGCACTCAGGAGGCAGAGGCAGGAGGATTGCTCAGTTCCAGGCTTGCCTGGGCTACATAGTGAGCTGAGGGCCAGCCTGAACTACAGAGTGAGACCCTGTCTCAAAAAATAAATAAAATAATAAATAAATAAATAAATGGAGTACTATTCAACCATAAAGAATGATGAAGTCATTTACACTTAAATGAATGTACCATGAGGACATACTCCTAAATGAAGTAAATAGGACACACACGTGTAAATACTATATCACTTCTCTAATATGAGAAATTAAAGGTGTAAATGAGTTCCAAAATGTATGAAAGGTATTGTGAAATAGGAAGTAAATATTCAAGGAGAATAGGGAAAGGGGATTTAGGAAAGTAAAGAAAGGAAGGAAAATTTGATGGTAAAAATAAAAATAAACAGAAACAAAGCTTATATATATAGGATGTGGGGTTGTAGGGAGAAAAGAGGAATGTAACAAATGAGAATCGAGATATACCATGTACAGGTACAATTTTACAATGTTGAATATGACCATAATGTATATGTAAAATGTACCAATAAACCTAATAAATGACAAAAAAAAACACAAAAGAATGCTGAGATTCCATCTCACTCCCGAAAGAATGGTTGTTATCAAGAAATCAGCCAATAACGAGTGTTGGAAGGGATATAAAGAAAAAGGAGTCTTCTCTACTGCTGTGGGAGTGTGCACTCGTGCAACACTAGGGCAGTCAGTGTGAAGATTCCTCGGAAAGCTAGTGCTAGAGGTCCCATTTGATGCAGCCAGTCCCCTTCTGGGTTTCTTCCCAAAAGAATTAAAGCATCATACTAAAATTATATATGAAGATCCACATTTATAGTGATGCAGTTTTGTTTGTTTGTTTGTTTTTTGCTTTTTGAGACAGGGTCTCGCTTTGTAGTTCAGGCTGGCCCTGAGCTCACTATGGTGCCCAGGCAAGCCGCCGCGAACTCAGCAATCCTCCTGTCTCTGCCTCCCGAGTGCTGGGATGACAGGCGTGAGCCACCACGTCCGGCACTGTGGTATGCGGTGTTGACTTTTGGTGGGTGTGTCTCCACGCCCAGCATTATATGTGGTTACCGGGGATCGAACTCAGGACCTTGCGCTTGCGAGGCAGGCGCCAGAACCACTGAGCTAACCCTCCGGCCCCTAGTGATGCAGTTTTTAATAGCTAAATCTTGGAAACAACCAAATGTGCAATTAATAAAACAAATATGTTAATTTCTTTTCTATTTAATGTAATATATACAACCATGAAAAAGAACAGATGAGATATGCTAGGTAAATGAAGCACTATGAGAACATACTCTTAAGTGAAATACATTGAACATACATGTGTAAATATCTCATTGTCTCTCTGGTGCAAGAAACTGAAAGTGTAAATTAGGACCAAAAAGAATAGTAGATACTGTGAAATAGGACAAAATTGTTCAAAATTATACTGAGTGTTAGATACTCTGTTAATAAAGTGGCTTAAAATGTTAATAATTAAAATTTTATTAACTTAAATGTTAAAATAAAAAGGTACAATATTAGGAAGGCAGCTGTGCTCACCACTAAACCACCAATGAAAGGTATAGTATTAGGAAGTGAGCTGAGAGATAGATTAGCAAATGAAAGGATATTCTTTTAAGATCATGATACCCCCTCTACTTAGCATTGTTATTCTCTAATAATTTTTGCTATGAAAATTGTTTTTCATAGAATAACTTTTACATTTTATTTATTAATATTTACTCATAAAATACAACATTTTAAAAATGAAAGTGAAGGGCTGGAGATTTAGCTTAGTTGTTCTGGCCCCTGCCTCGCAAACGCAAGGTCCTGAGTTCAATCCCTGGTGACCACATACAGTGCTGGGCATGGTGACTCACGCCCACCAGCATTCAGTACCACATACCACAGTGCTGAGCATGGTGGCTCACGCCTGTAATCCCAGTACTCGGGAGGCTCAGACAGGAGGATTGCTGAGTTCGAGGCTTGCCTGGGCTACATAGTGAGCTCAGGGCCAGCCTGAACTACAAAGCGAGACCCTGTCTCAAAAAAAAAAAAAGAAAGAAAGAAAGTGAAGGTCTTCTAAAATACCTCAGAAATCTAGTTTTTTTCCTTTTAAAATAATATTTTTCTAAGTTAAATTTTGTCTTTTTATAGGATGAAATTAACATAACATGACCTTTTATGATTTTTCTTTATAAAAATGCTAGTCAGATTTTGCTCTGAACAGGGACTCATTACTTAAACTATTACCAAATAGGACCTTGATGAGAGGATTTGGTCTTTACAAGAAATGATGGTAACAGCAGATGGCATCTCCAATGCATTGTGTCTCACAGAGATTAAAGGGACTACATACAACTCTTGATTTTGTTGGAGTTTCAGGCTTAGCTAGAACAGAGTCCTTACAGGTAAAATTGCATGTGAGAGCCCAGTGGGGAAATGTAGAGGGATGTGTCCAAAGATGCTCAAAGCAGACAATCATCCCACTGTGCAAGAAGCCAATGTTGCAGGCAGGAAACTATAATTTTCGTAAATAAAAGAAGGTGAATGAGCATACAGGTGAATGAGCATATCAGAGTGGCAAGGCCAATTTGGTACATGATGTGACCCTCAAACGTGACCCTCAGCCACAATTTTGTATTTCCTAGTATGCAATTTGAAATCTATAAAGAAATAGGTCAAATTAACCTTAATAAACTTTTACTTCTTTTGTTTTATCTATATCTCATAAGTGTACATGTCAATGTGTAATGAAGATAGAGCTGGTGAGATGTGATGTATTTCTTTCTGAGTTTTCACAATCCAGTAGAAACTTTTCACAGTGTGTCTTATTTCAAACCAGGCACAATGTAAGTGCCACATGTAGTCATTTGTTATTGTGTGCAATGGTACAGGCCTAAAGCCATGGAAGTGATCAATCAGTCATGATGAGAGACTCTAGGATTAGTTCGTCAATAGCCAGCCATGGCAGGGACCTTGACTGCAGTGCACTAAAATGGGAAAAATAAAATTTTAAGTGCAGCCTCAGTTCTGTCCTTACCTGTTCATTCACTTTTATTTTGTTCTGGCACTGGGGATGGAACTCAGGACCGTGCACTTGCCAGACAGGCACAATGCTGCTGAACTACATCTTTGCCCCTGGATTATTTTTATTTTATTTTGTTCATTTTCTTTGTGAACCTCAGATTTAATGAGTATGAAAGCAAGACAATATTGAATTATTGCTCAATGTATCAAGTTCTGAGCTATTCTATGAATGAGTAGTTTAAATAGTCAGTGTTATCCAAAATATTATAAAAATTTTAGTCTATTACCCATAAAACTGATAGAAAAAAAGGATGTACAAATTGAGAGAGTCTATCTAGTAGACATAAACTACATTTCTCTTTTGATTTATTATTTCCATTTTTGTAAGGAAATTCTGTTTCTATTAGATTTGAATTATATGAAGCAAGTAAATATATTTGATTTTGCTGCAATTAAAAGTAAAAATAAATGTTTTGAGACTTAAAATATTATCCGCAGGAGTCTTATGTGGGATTTATTACTTTAACTGCAAAAGGAAAAAAATAAAACTCAAGGGAAAATGCAGTGAATATAGAAAAGTAAGTTGGAGTCATCTGGGGGAGGAATAGACAGAGAATCAATGAGCCCAATTCATGCATTTTTTTCTGCCATGCCAGTATTAACTGGATTGTGCTTTAATTATGTTTAATTAGAAATGAGGGAAATATAATAATGTAAGCATCAGCCATCTGTTTGTTCAAAATTATCTATAAACCACTAGATAGGAGAAATAACTTTAAACAAGATTAAAATATGCAATTAAGATTAACATCATGAATGCTTAACAAGATCTTTATACCTTGTTTATGGCCACCCACATTTTTCTAATTTCAAAGATTGCATTTGAAAGTAAGCAATAAAGTTGTTTGATTTATATTTTTGATTTATATATTTAATATTTAGATTACATTTTGAAAGTAAGCAATAAAGTTGTTTGATTTATGTTCGATTTATATTTTAATGTTGGGGTTAATCATTTCATTATTTCTTCATGTTTGTTTTCCAAATGCAAAACCAAATATTGGCTTTGTTATTCTTTCCATAAATTTGTTGTCTCTTATTTTTTTCTCCTAGTGTTTTCATCAATATTTTCTTCTGGTTCTGTTTTCATCAATATTTTCTTCAGGTTCAAAAAAATTATCATCTAGCCGGGTGTGGTGGCTCACACCATAATCCCAGCACTTGGGAGGCAGAGACTGGAGGATCGCTGAGTTCAAGGCTTGCCTGGGCTACACAGTGAGCTCAGGGCCAGCCTGAACTACAAAGCGAGACCCTGTCTCAAAAAAAATATATATATATCATTTAAGTGTTTCATACTCAGACTCATTTTTGTTTGTTTGTTTGTTTGCTCTTGTACACACTGGGGATTGCATTTAGCCGTAGCCTTTCACTGGGCTGTACCTGCAGGTTTTATTTATTTATTTTATTTTATTTTTTAAAATTTTCACCTTTATTGGTACATTGTATATATAAATCATGATCATACTCAATATTGGGAATTTGTATCAGTATATGACACAATTTAATTTTCGTATTTTCCTGTTTCCTGCCCACCTCACAGCGCCCTACCCCCTAAACCTTTGTTTCCCCTTTTTTTTTATTACAATCACATTTTTCCTTTAACCCTCATTATTCACCTCTTCACATTTCCCTTTGAATATTTTCCATTTCACAATATCCATCATACATTCTAGCACTCATTAACATCTACAGTTTCTCATATAGAGAGCAGGTACGATTTCTACACATCTGTGACCAACATAGGCTCTGGCTGTTACCCAACCTGAGCTTGGATTTGGCATTTTCCTGATTCAGCTCCCAGAGTACACAACCATTCATGGCTTGTACTTTTCTTCTGTACATATATGAAGATATATATTTCCCTCTAAGTATTTCATTACTATGTTTTAAGACATGTTTGAATGCAGATTTTTTTTTTTAGTACAGGGGATTGAATTTGGGCCCTTGTAAGTCCAAAATTGGCACAGTACCACTTGAGCTAAATTCCCAGCCTTTACAGAATTTTCATTTATTTTTTTATTTTTATTTTTAAAAATTGAATTCTTTATTGGTACAATTTATATACATCTCACAATCACATATAACATTGGGGAATTTGTACCAGTATATGAAACAAGTTAATTCTCATTTTTACCCATATCCCTGCCCACCCACACCTCCCCACCCCCTTTATACATTCTTTTATTTTCTTTCTGAATCATATTTCAGAATTTTTATTTTTGATAAAACAAATTTTCATTTATTTTTAAGAAATGTATATTTGAAACTTTCCTTTTCAATTGCCAATTTTCTCAATAATTTATTCATACCTTTTTAAAATTTCAAGTATATTCAAATTCAACACATTTTTCATTAATTTCTAGTTGTTGTTTTTTTTTGAGATAGGGTCTCACTTTGTAGTTCAGGCTGGCCCTGAGCTCACTATGTAGCCCAGGCAAGCCTCAAACTCAGCGATCCTCCTGTCTCTGCCTCCTGAGTGTTGAGATTATAGGCGTGAGCCACCACGCCCAGCACTGTGGTATGTGGTATTGATGGCTGGTGGGCGTGAGTCACCACGCCCAGCATTGTATGTGGTTTCTGAGGATCAAACTCAGGACCTTGCGCTTGGGAGGCAGGTGCCGGAACCACTGAGCTAAATCTCCGGCCCTCTAGTTTTATTTCTTGTGACTCAGTATCACATTCCACATGATTCTATATAATTTGAATACACAGAAATTCACTGTATTCTGTTTTGTGTTAGTATTTGGTGAATTTTTGTTGCTTCTCTCACTAATTTTTGGCATTAGTATCTTAGTGGTTATCCCAAGAACTACAATTAAAGTCTTAAGATCAGTGTAGTTCTGATTAATAATCACTTATTTAAAGACACACAAAAGCTTTTATCTAATATCATTACCTTCCCTTTTTACTATTTCCATACAAATTACACTTTTTTCATTAAAGTTACCAGCAGGGTTCTGTATCATTTACTTTATAGTTTTCTTTTCTTTCTTCTTCTTGTTTTGTGGATTGAACTAGGGAATACTGAGCAACATCACAAGCCCTTTAAATTTTATATTAATACAGGTTCTCACTAATTTGCCCAGGCTGTCCTTCAACTTGTGATGCTTCTGACTTGACTTTCTAAGTATCTTCCTAACTATCTAAGGAATTAGAAGTATTTGCCACCATATCTAGCTGCAGTTGTCTTTTGATTTAGATAAGAAAGGAAAAAATTATTGAAACATATATTTTATCTTATACTTATTTATATACTGACTTTTACCAGTGCTCATTATTTTGGTGGAAGTTTAAATTAGTCATTTTTGGTCTTGCAGTTTAGATGAGAATTAACTTTATTATTTCTTATAGGGAGGATTTATTAATGACTTTTAGTTTATCATAATTTGTCCTTTTTCTTCAGAAAATATAAGTGTCTTACTCTTTTAGCATTTCGAGTAGGTCAATGAACTGCCTTCTGACCCCTGGATTTTCTGTTGTGAAGCCAGCTTTGAATTTTACTAAGGATTGCTGATACATGATGAGTTATTTTTTAATGTATTTAAGATTCTTTCAAGTTTGACTACAATATTTCTTGTTACATATTTCTGATTTACTTAGATTTACTGAGCTGCTTCACAGTGTAGATTTATGGTTTTCATCAAGTTTGAGAAATGTTACATGTGTAAATATTTTTTTCAAATGCACTTTTTTTTTTTTTTTTTTTTTTTTTTTTTTTTTTTTTTTTTTTTTTTTTTTTTTTTTTTTTTTTTTTTTTTTTTTTTTTTTTTTTTTTTTTTTTTTTTTTTTTTTTTTTTTTTGAGACAGGGTCTCGCTTTGTAGTTCAGGCTGGGCCTGAGCTCACTATGTAGCACAGGCAAGCCTCAAACTCAGCAATCCTCCTGCCTCTCCCTCCCGAGTGCTGGGATTACAGGCGTGAGCCACCATGCCCAGCACTGTGGTATATGTGGTACTGATTGCTGGTGGGCGGGAGTCTCCACGCCCAGCATTGTATGTGGTTACCGGGGGATCGAACTCAGGACCTTGTGCTTGCGAGTCAAGCGCCGGAACGACTGAGTGAAATCTCCAGCCCAAATGCACTTTTTCTTTATGGAATCTCCAAAATCTTTAAGAGTCTTTGCATTTATCACTTTTCTCTTTCTATGTATCAGTTTGGGTAACAGTAATTTGACCTATATTCAAAGTCATAGCTCCTCCAGAGGATTTTTCATTGAAGTCATTGTACTTCTCAACTTTATAACTTTTATTTGGCTAATGTATTTCAGTGGTTTACTGATATTTTCTATACCATAGAAACTTTTAATTCTTTAGACATAATCTACTTTTTACACAATCATGTTTACAATAACTGTTTTATAAGAGCAGACAGTTTCTCTTGCCTGTTCTTTAATCCTCTACACAATTCACACTTTGCTTTATGTTCGTGTGCCTCTTTCTTCAGGTCTCTTTGTTCTTGTTTCTGTAGGTTATTGCTGCTGCTGAAGTTTGTTTAGTGACATTCCCAAGCTAACTCTATCAAATTCATATCAAGTGTTATGTGTGTTCACTGAAATCTCTATCAATTACTTTAGTGATCAGCTAATAATTAGCAATTTTTTCAAATGCATTTAGCCAATAAGACTAGAATTTGCCAAGTAATTCTGTTCCTTTTTAGTCATCTCTTTTATACTTTTTCAGTTGTGTAGTAGTATTTACTTCCTTCTCGCATAGAGCCTCATAGGTCAGCCAGAAACTTGAAGATTATCGTTTTTCAGATTCCTTTGGGGGCATATGTAGAGCTCTAGACATGTGCATGACATTCCAGATTTATAGGGCTGTGTGATATTTTATAACTCCTGAATGTCTCATTTCTAGTTTTTCCTTTTAAATATTTGGTCAGAGTCTTGCTAGTCCCAACAACCATCATGCTGCTGCTAAACACTGCAACATTCACAGTAACCAACATTTGCTTTGACAAATGCCCTTTTCACACAGAATAAAGTCTATGTGAAGTAAAGTAAGGGAAACTCTGAGAAAGGAGGTTCTCAGGGAGCTGATGGACAGATAAAAGACAGATGTTCAGGATGTGGGGCCTCACAGCGTGGCATACCTGTCCTACTCCCTCCAGTATTGCCTTGCTGCTAGTTTTCATAGCTCAGGTAGCTGCAAAACTGCAAAAACACTTTACCCAAGAATGAAGAAACAGGATTGGGGAAAATTTGAAACATTGCAAAGCTTACTGCGATTTCAGAAGTGGTACACTTTTATTCAAAACAATAATATAGTCAATTATCTATTGAGATTCTCAATGTTATTCTTCAATAGGAATCATTTTTATGGCTAATTTTGAGCTTGGATCTAACAATTTTTTAATTGAATTCTGTATTGGTAAGTTTTATATATAGTTCACACTCACACGCAACATTGGGGAATTTTTGTACCAGTATACAACAGAAGTCTCATTTTTCCCCTATCCCTACCTACCCACAACCCCCACTCCTTATATACATGCTATTTCTTTTTCTTTCCAAATCATATTTACTCTTTCCCCTCATTACATTCCCCCACCACATTCCCTTTGAATATTTCCTACTTTACAAAATCTATCATACATTCTAAAACTCATTTACATTTACAGGTTTTCATACCAGAGAAAAGATACGGTATTCAGTTTTTATTATCTTTAGTGCTGCAAATGATATGTTCTGTTCATCCATCATGTACTTGTTTTTTGTAGACTTTGTTTTTTGTCATCAGTGTTATGTTTGCAGATTGGCTTGTGCAATTATCTTGAGTATCTGGATTATTTTTCTACAGGATCTGGTGACATTTTATTGTGAGAAGTATCAACCTTTGCCACTTCATATCACATTATTTCAAGTATAAAAACTGAAATAGCTCAAAGGTTATTGCACCCCACCAAGAATGTTTAGCTATAGTAAAAGCAAGCATTAGCATGGATCATAACACGAGCATTGCACTCTTGATTTCTGCTCATTTTTCTCAACAGGACCATGAAGAGTACCTCTCTGTCTCCTACCTGGACCCTGTGAAATCTGCATGGACAATGTTCATTTACAGTTCACTTGCTCCTAGTTTCTAGCCTGCTCATTATCCTCATTATCTTACTATCACTTATTATTTTTCATTAAGATAATTATTATCTTATTATCACTGATTCCTTCAAGCAGGAAAGTTTTATATGTTTTCCAGATTTTTTATTGCCCTGATAGAAAGATAGTTTGTTAATCATCAAGAGATTTATAAAACAAGTTAATTCTTATCTTTATTCAGACTTCCCATGGCAGAAATTTATCTAGTTTTTCACCACTACTAATAAATTGAATGATGTATGTACTAGAAATGTAGCCTCTTTCCAAGCTTTTTTCCTTGATGAATGACAATTTTGAGTTCATTTCTCTCCAAAATCTCTAGCTGTTTAGTGTTTTGTCCTCTGGATGACATTCAGGTTTTTTCTTTCTTTTTTCTTAAACAGAAGTTGGGTAATGAATTTTTATAATTATAATCACATTTTTATTTGACTTCCCAAGACAGCAACTGCACACTCCATGTTGTCATAAAATGCTGCTTTTACCTCTAGTTACTTCCGATTGTGCTTTATAATTTACTTATAAAGATCTCTCTTTTTTATTAGACTAGTGAAGAAATGCTTCATTAGTTTTGGGGTATTTTATGGTTGTTTAAGAAAAATGTGAAAAAGAAAATAAATACTTCAGAATTTTGTCTCATTTTAAAATTCTTTCCTGGGTCAAGTATGATAACTGAAAAGTCAAATTCAAATTTAATATATCTAATATGAGCAATTTTTATTAATAAAAGCAAACTATATGTATGATATTTTATGTTTGAGTAAGTTTGCATAGAGATGTCAAATAATGAATATAATTAATTAATCTCATCACAAAGGTTTAAGTTTTCAGTGTGGCAGGAAGCAGATGTTATTTTTTGTCTGTATGTTTTGGGGTTATGTATTTGGGTTCATAATGAAAAGTTTTGAGTGCTTACAGATATCAAACACTTTCCTAGTCCTTACCTTGTTTTAAGGACTTGTTTTAATCTGGGCCTTACAGTAAACATCCACCAAGTTCATTGCAAAGTTTTAGGGATTTTTTTTCAGGTTGCGCAATATTTGTGAGAAGTGAGGTTACAAATAGCTTCCTGCTTTTCTTCCTTTCTTTAGTCATTTCTTTTAAAAAGACACAGAATAAACAATCGGTATTTTTGTAAAGGACTCAACTTGATTAATTTGGTCATTTTAAACCATGTGCTTGTAAGATCAGTCTTAATTGAAATGTACATAAAAATAAGATTTGTTCTTAGCTAACATGAAAGATCAATGAGAAAGAACTCAAATTTTCAGTGAAACTCCTCTTTGCCAATTTGCAAGGTGCTCAGGAAAGTCAAGCTATTAATTCTTTGTTACTTGAGGTTATCTTTCAATATACTGTATTTCCTAACTTCTGAAGTCACACAGACTTGATGTAACTCCTTGGTCCGTGGGACCCTAAGGAGGAATAAATTCTTTCCCCCACTTTTTAGTTCTCATCAAATTCTTTATGGACCTTGAATAAAAGATGTTTTGCAATGCTGAAGGCTTTCTATAAGCAATGTCTGTGGTCTGGAGCTAAAGGTCTATGATAAATTCTGTTGTCTAGCTTATATCTGTCTACAACAACAAAGTGTCTTCTATTCACCAACATTGACAGTCATTAATTTTTAGTGGGGGAGGCAGGTTATCCTCAAAGGTACTGAATAGGCAATGAAGTCTTGGTATTCAATAGTTTGAATTTTTCATCTTTTAATTTTGCTTTTCCCAACAACAACTTGCAATTTGCATTCATCTCTATGCTAATTGCTTCATTAATGCTTTAGAAATTAAGATGATTGTTATGCTCTGCAATTGTTAGGTCAGCTAAGGCATGATACATTCTAGCTTGAAATAAATAATTTCAAAATTATTATGGATAGCCTGTCTACCTTTTATGCTTGTGTGTGTTACTGAGAATTAATATTAAGTGAAATAAATCAGATACACAAACTTAAGTATCAGAAAATATAAATAAAAAGCAAACTAAAATATAGAATAGGAAGTAGAGAAATAGATCTTTTTCAAACAGGAAAGTGATGAAGAGTTTGATAAAGGTGGGAGAAGAGGAGAAGAGATGGAAAAATTAATTGATGTGTCATGTGCAGGTACCACCCCCCCCCCCAAGGAGTGTAATCCTGTGTACGCCAAACATGTTTCAATAAAAAAATAAAAATTGAAATGGGATGTTTATTCACAATTTGGCCAAATTAAAAAGTTGATTAGCCCACTTTCCAACCCAATACACAGAAGCACTCCAATTTATAGAAGGTACAGAACAAAAGGCATGAAATATATATGTATATTTAGCAAGGTTTTGGCCCATAAAAGGACCCAGAAATTGTTAAAAATTTGGTTTTGTTGAAATTTCCTTGGCCCCAGGGCTGGGAATAGCAGGCTCTCAGCATTGAGGAAGACAGGAAAAACACTTTACTCTAAAAGTTCTGTATTTTAAATGTTCAATTTAATCTGTAGGTTTTGAATTATTTCTTTCACACCACCTTTAAGTGAAAATTTAGGGTTCAGTCTTCCTAGGTCTAAGTGAGGATAATCTGCATATGTAAATATCCAGAAAATAAGTGACTGTCAAAAAAGTAACTTCGAATAAAGTACTATCTTCAGCTAAAACTGAAATGCATGGATGGACACAAATTAGAAGAAAGTGACTAGGAAATGTATGGTAATAAGAGTAAAGTTTGTTATACACATTTAAGTTGGAAAACTCCCTGGATAAATAAAAAAACTATCTTACAATGTAACTTCTCTCTTTTCAAAACTTATCTCATAGTTATATTTTTATAAAATAATCACCAAAGATATATTTATACCCAAAAGATATATTTTGGGGTAATCTCATTTTCTTCACTCATATTTTGAGTTAGTATATTCTGGACTTCTACCTAAATAAAGTGAGTAAAATTCTGAAATATATTATTCAGGATATACTCTTATTTTACCATTTTATTTAGCAATAATTTGACATCTAGAGTAACCCCCTGCACTAAACAGGATAAGTTTATGATGATAGACACTGAACTGATGCAGAAATGTAGTGTCAGAGAACTTAAGTGAATATTTCAAAATCTGGAAAAAGTACTCAAGTATTCTCAATATGAATGCCCTTTCTATTGTATTGGTTCTAAACGTGTCTTAGTTGTTTACTTGTCACTGAGAGATAGTACACAATACTCCTGTCTTAAAGTGAAAGTATACAGTATGATACTAAAAGTATATTGTGCTCTGTGTGGTCATGATTTGGGTCTGAGGCTTAGCAAATGAGTATAGACATGTTATACACTGAGGTCTTTGTTTCTTATTCTAACTGAAAGTGGTAAAGCACTGCAATTTTTTTTATTCCTTTTGCCACTTAATATCTATCTTCCAGACAACAAATATTCAATATCCTTGAATATCAGGCCCTTTTTAAGAACTGTAATACTATATGAATGCCTTTTAGAAAGTCTTCAATAATCTTCTTTTTTATTATGCTTCAAGAATATTATATGATACTGATAATTGTGTTTTGACATAATGTAAATTTGTATTACAAACAGTATCATGGTAATGATTACAGCTGCTATAATTTAAAATAAAACAAATTGAGTAATGCTGAGTAAAATGAAAGGAAGAAAAAACTGTCACAACACAAAACAAACTTGCAAATACTTTGTCAATTCTAATTATCCTAATTTGAAAAAGCAAGTAGGCCCACCAGATGTTGCTACATGAGTTAATTGTGTCTTTGACATTAAAGGTAATGAACTTACATGCTTACACTTGTATAATTTCTTAGACTGGTGTTAAATTCATGTTATGATTTTATATAACCCTATCTTCAAATAAAATCCTCTAGTAGAATGATATAAAATGGTAAGAAGGCATAGCCAATAGAATATAATTTTTTTTACATAAAACTGCTAGACTACCCTAGCCTTTGTGCCAGGGAGGGGGCTTTATATCTTGTCATCTGCACCATTATATTGCTGCTTGGCTACTCCTCATTGAAGAGTCCCTTGACACACATGCTGTTCATATTCGACTTACACAAAGGCCTACAGAGAGAAAGTACACTAGGCAGGGAGGCTGTGGCTGTGTTTTCCATCTGCTAGTCCCTCAGTAATTATGACAATGGTAGACACAATTTCTTGAATGTCAGGCAAGTGCTTTGGTATACTTTACATGTATGCAGTTATTTAGTTCTTACTATAAATCTTTAAAGTAAGTTTTGTGAGTATCTGTATTTTCTAGGTAAACAGTATGAGGTCCAAAACAGTTAAAGTGTCTGAAAATATGTAGAGGTCTAAGATTTGAACCCAGGAAGCCCATATTAGAATTTAGGCTTATAACAAGTCATCTTTTCAGAGCAAATTTTTCTACAGTTCAGTTATTCCCGTATTTCATACTTCCTCTGTTGTCTTTCTAGTATCCTTTTAACATTGATTTTTTCTTTAAATAAAGATTGATCTCTGTTCCAAGCATAGAGTTGTCAGTTGAGTATATGAACAATATTTTAAAAATGGAAAACACTGTGTGTATGAAAATCATCAGGATTTTCATTTTGCATTATTGACAACCCTAACTCTTTTCTTGAGGGTTCCATGGCAGTGATATATCTTAGCTTTCTACTAGGTTTTCTAAGTATTTCTGTTTCTTTTTTTATTTGGGGGATGTTCCATTTTTTCTTTTCTTCTTTGTGAGGGATCTATTTAAAAATATTTCATGCACATTAACTATACACAAAGCATGAGACTAGTGTTGCATAGGATCAATATAGTCTTACATCTTCAGAGATGAGTAAAAACAAGAGTCTAAAACTTAACACTGAAGGCCAACTTTGATGTTTTCATCTTGGAGATTAAAACAAATTTTGTGTGGTAATTTGACTGCATGGCTAATTTAGTGAAGGATTGTTTGTGCACAGATTGTAACATATAGTACTAAATCCTTCAATACAAATTCTTTTCCAGTTGAATAGAAGGTATTTCTTCAGCTCTTTTCATGTTGGAGAATATCCGATCTGAAAGTAATAATGGGTAAAACAAAAATTGCAGGAGAAAATAATTTAAGATCACTCTGTAAGATTGCAAGTGGCAGAATCAGTGAGAAGCAGAAGAAAATGAAGATTAACCAAATGATTCCATAATAAAAAGATATTTGGTATTAGTGCAGAGTAACAAAAACATCTGTTTTTTACATCTTTTGAGGAGGAAAAAAACTAATTAGTTTGGGACTGATTCAGATAGATGTCATTTTAAATTGCCTTTTTCTTCTGCTTACTGAAATAATGCAATTAGATGAAGTACAATAAAGAAGATAGGTTTAAAACAGATGTTGGGCAACCGGCATTTCCACCATTAAAAACTATATACAGAACTGCCTGCTAGGCAAATTTATACAGAATTAAGAATTCGGTCATTCTCAAGAAAAATGAGCCTGAGTGCAGTGCATAGATTTGTCCATGGGCTTTGTTTTCGGTCAGTAGAAAACAACAGTTGGTCTAGACAAGCAGAGTAGCATGGTTTGTGGGAAGAGGTGAGCAGTAAAAAGAACTGAATAGATTCACTGAAAAAGTGGCACAAGTATTTTTTGTGTTGTGTTGTGTTTTGTTGTTTTATTTTCAGACAGTATTTGTATAGTTCAGGCTGGCCTTGAACTCCTTCGGCCTCTGTCTTCCAAGTGCTACATCCCACTATGCCCAGCTTTTTGCTTATTTTTAATTTTAAATTGTCTTCTTATGTCATTTTCACTTTTGTTGTTGATACACATCTGTCTACGCATACACCCATATATTTTTTCCATGATAAACACTAGATGTAATTCACTAAAATTTTCTTTGTATATACTGATCCTTTTTCCATATCATTTTGACATGGAAAATAAAATGGAGGGTCAGTCTGTAATAACAGCAGTTGACTTTGACCAACGCATAATGGGAACTTTTATTTGAGGTTGCATTGTATTTATAATCAAAGCAAAGTAAGACTTAAACTCTACTATGTAAATATCTCAGTGACACAACTTTTCCTTCATGACCTGAAAGAAAAATGTGTTAGAAAAATAATAATTATTGCTTAATTGTAGGGAGGTGTAGGAAACAACTGAGCTGAGGGCTGTCAGCTGAACCTCTGTGTACTTGCAACACCTGGATGGGGGACACGGTGCCATTAAAGACACCCCTGTGTTCAGCTCCTGACCTTTAGCTCAGGCGATAAAGGCAAATAGCATAGAAAGCTCTGTGTTCTTGACACTAACTGCAACATTCTTAACTAGTCTTGAGAATCTCCTACTTTCCACATTCTCAACATAGTACAGCAGAGCTTGTTCTCCCTGATTCTGCCTCCAGGAAGTTGTATAAAATAAACTTGTCCATGAGCTCTGAGTCACAGTTTCTCCATCAGAGGGCCGAGTCTCACTTGGTCCCAGTTTTTGTTTAGGTGTGTGTCGGTGTGGTTTTCCTTCAGCTCTCATCACATTCCCTCAGATTGCTAGGTGGAAACTAAAAACTGATTTTTCTTTGCCCAGAAGTTCAAGTACTCCTTAGTCATTCATCTATTTATTAAAAATATTTCATGAACATCAGATATGTACAAAAGATGGGATAGTGTTGTATAGCACTGACATACTCTTTCATCTCACAAACTGTGATTCGTTAATGGTGTAGATTCATGGTTTACATTTCAGGAAGGTTAAAGCCATAGAGTAGAAATTGTTACTGTGCTTTCTGAACACAAGCAACACCATCTAATATCAGTTCTGTTGTGGAGAGTGGGAGAGTATATGAGAGTAGTACAGAGGGACATGTGGCTGCAGTTTGAAAACTAGAGTCTGCTCAAGAACTGGCTACAGATTGCTTAGTTTACTGTTCACAATTTTTTTTTTTTGAGACAGGGTCTTGCTTTGTAGTTCAGGCTGGCCCTGAGCTCACTATGTAGCCCAGGCAAGCCTCGAACTCAGCAATCCTCCTGTCTCTGCCTCCTGAGTGCTGGGATTATAGGCATGAGCCAGCATACCCGCTGTTCATAAATTTTTTAATTCAATCCATGAATTAATTTTTTTTTTGTATTGAGGATTGAATTCAGGATTTTGCACTTGCCAGGCAGGTGCGATGCCACTGAGCTAATCCTGCCCAAAACTAATGGTTTTGAAGGAGAAAGGATGAGCTTTACATTTCAGCAAGATCATTTTAAAATAATTTTCCAAGAAAGATTTTTTTTCTAGCAGAATTTATCCCAACTTTTGATACAGCTCTATTGACCAAAGTTTATCACACACAGCAATAAAGAAAGGAGAAAATTGGTCATAATCATTTCTGTTTGCCTGTTCTTTAGATTGCATTCCTGTTAGGCTTATGGGTACTTGCAAGATTCCATGAAAGTATGACTCCTTGAGACTACTAGCCTGACAGTGATAGAGTTGAAGAAGAGCAAAAATGTTTAATTTGGAGGTTTATGCAATTAGTGGTTCCTTTTGCTTGCTCTTCAGATAGCCACAGATTTTCAGAAGTATTTTGATATCATCCTCTTTTCCTTCCTCTATCTGATGAAAAACTTGGGTTTCTTCAGGAAAACCTGTTGCATACAGCTGTCTTCCGAATTCGTGTCTGCAAGTTCATTGTTATGGCTTGAGAGTTTTCATAGCATCTGGAAAACAATCAATATATTTCTTCCTAAATATCACTGATGACTTTTTATTGAATTACTTTGATATATTATCATATTGAAGCCTATAAGTATGATGCTTTGCATTTAAAAAGACAAATTGTGCTTCAAAAATGACAGTTGGAAGAATTATAGCTGTAAATTACTTAGAATTCATAGGAAGTGGGGTGAACTGAGACAGAAAGTTATAGCACCATACATGGTTTGATTCAGCTGGTACAGTTCTCTACAGTCATCTACTGTTTCTCACCAATGAAGTCACATATAAGCAAATGACAGGTTTGTGTTGTGGTAAAATTTTCTGTATTATTTGTGTTGCAAAAAATTCAGTAAAAGGACTTTGACAGGAGAAAAATAACTTGTCTGGGAACTCTTTTGGAACTAAGTCATAATTTCTTCTTTTTCTCCTCTATTTCTTTTTCTATTCTTTACCTGTTCAAGTTATCTTCTTCTGGAGTTATTTTGGGCCATCCCATTGATTTTATCTGCATTCAGAGTATACTTTGGGTTCCCAGGTCTGCTATTACTCTTTGCCTTGGCCCAAAGCCCAGCTCAAATCTTTGTATATGAGCCATCTGGGAAACATAGGAGGAAACCTATAGTTTTGAGAGGAAAATTTTAAACCTCTTCTGCTTCACTTCATTCCTCGCTAGTGTCTGAAGATCTCCCTACCACAAATGGCATAGCATAAAGTTTGCACAGGCAGTCTTTTCCTGCAAAGTATAACCATGATGCTTCATAAAAAGATTCTTCTTTTACTGCCCTCCTTTTTACTGTTTTGTGTTATATGATAAAAGCTTTTAGAAAAGATTCCAATTACATAGGTGGAAAGAATTCTTTTCTCACCATCCCCAAGTTTATGGCTATGGCAGACATAACAACAGAAGCAGACTAACCAGAAAAGAGTAAAAGAAATGATTTAGTGTAAGTTTCATGTGATATGGGAGTGTCCAGAAAATGAACACATAAACAAGGAAACCTGTGTGGTTTTATGAGTGGATATGACAAAGAATGGACAGTCAGGCAGAAATATGCTTGGACAGAGGAGATGTGTTCTGCGCGTAATGAAGTGGAGGAAGCCTAGCAAAGCTTCTTCATTCAGATACACCTTAGTGTCTTGCAAGATAAAAATGTTCCTTTCTATTGGTTATCAAGATTATATGGCCTCCTTCTGGGGGCAAAATATAGGAAAAACTGAGAATGATCTTTCTCTTTCTGCTGCTTTCTGAAATGCCAAGGTATATCTTAGAGAATATGTCCTGAGCCCAATCACAGTGAAACAATTCATTATAATTATTTTACCAAGTCTCTCAATAGTAACATATAACTATAGGGAATTATTTTATATCCTATAGAAGAACAGATTTTTCAAGATGAAAAGCCAGACTCCTTCACCTATTCAAAAATCATGTTAAAATTTGATTTATTTTTTTTTTTTGAGACAGAGTCTTGCTTTATAGTTCAGGCTGGCCCTGAGCTCACCATAGCCCAGGCAAGCCTCAAACTCAACAATCCTCCTGCTTCTGCCTCCCCATTGCTGGGATCAGCCACCATGCCTAGCATTTGTGGTACGTCACACTGATTGCCAGTGGGGGTGAGTCACCATGCCCAGTATTGTTGAATGTGGTTACCAGGGAATAGAACCAGAGATTTTGCACTTGCTAGGCAGGCACTGGGACACTGAGCTAAATTTGTTTGGTCAAATATGCAAAAACTTAAGCAAATCAGTTGTAGCACTGAGTAAATGCTGACAAACAAAATAATGAAGATACTTTCGCTAAGGTGGAACTAATTCCAAACAGAAAATTCCATTATAAAAATACTGGACAGGGCCGGAGGGTTAGCTCAGTGGTTCCGGAGCCTGCCTCGCAAGCGCAAGGTCCTGAGTTCGATCCCCGGTAACCACATATAATGCTGGGCGTGGAGACACACCCACCAACAATCAACACCGCATACCACAATGCCGGACGTGGTGGCTCACGCCTGGAATCCCAGCACTCAGGAGGCAGAGACAGGAGGATTGCTGAGTTCGCGGCGGCTTGCCTGGGCACCATAGTGAGCTCAGGGCCAGCCTGAACTACAAAGTGAGACCCTGTCTCAAAAAAAAAAAAAAAAAAAACTGGACAAGCTATATAACTGCTATTGTTGGTGTCGTGTGCATATATTTCAATTTGGAATGTATACATGACAATGTACTCCTCATGAGAATATGAGGTAAACAAAAATTACTCCTATGGAATTGCTAATACTATGAATACTAACTATGCTACTGATGTTAGTGTGGGAAGTAATTCAGTAATTTACATTAAACTATAGAAAATATTTAACCTACATGAACTGCACATTTATTTTGGGAAGGCATCTTATATACTAATGGAAAATTATTTCTATACCCATTAACTCATTCTTTGGGACCAGCATCTACTCTGTTTAGAATAGAAACTTTCAATTTATTTTACCTTTAACAGTTGACTGGTTATACAAGACTTCTGCTATAAGGCACTTCTTTTAGAAAACTGGTTCCTCTATTAATTATACAGTTGAGCTTGTTCAGATATTTAAGCAGAAAAGTAGATTTTCTTCACAGATAAAAAATATCTCACTAATAATATAGGCTACTGTATTAGTCAGTGATTACTGGAGTCATTTGTAGAACAGTGCAAGATGTCTGTCTGCATGTTGGAGACCAGAGATCCAGTCGAAGTTTGGAGCCCATGGCATTGTCCATCAAGTCCATAACAGGAGGCCATAGGATCGTGACTGGAGATCAGAGGTTCTTTATGGGAAACCCCCGGAGGCCAGTACTAGAAGCGAAAGTGTCTGTGCCAAAAGGGGAAAAGTTCTGAGACAGGCACTGAGGGATCTGCACTGGAAGCCAGGAGACTACGTCCCAGATGAAGATGAGGACTGAATGGAAAAAGCAGCCCAAACTCCTAAGAAAACCTGTGAAACTCTTCAGAAGAAAAGCAGCTGTAGAAAAGCACTTGCAGGGAAGATCAGCTGAAACCCCCACCTCCCACTCTCCTTTTTTTACCAGCTTGACAGTTCTCCATAAGTGGGTCTTCCAGGCCCAGAATGAGTTGGACTCAGTTCAGTGGGGCATTTCCTAAGGAAATTACAATTACTCAATTAGCTACCAAGGCTATGTTAATCCTTATTTTCAAAACCCATAGCATGTAACTTAACAGTTCTAACTGAATATAAATGCAAGCAATGAACCACAATTGTATCTTGAAAATAGGAAAAGGAATCCTTCCATGTGGTCAATAAAATACATAGAAATACCGGAAACATTCGGGTGTTTTCAATTTGAGTTTAATGGGTGACTATATGGTTTATATGTCACATTTTCTCTCATTTGTGAGGATAGTATCTTAAGGTCAGGTTTTCATTTTAGCTAAAAATAAATTTAAAATTAATATAACCACTAATTTTCCTGAAGTATATTTGAATTACAAGACTATGTGATGTTGTTTCTTAACATCAAAAAAAGTAGGCATCAGAAAAAAATTTAGATGTATTATATAGATTTAACAGGCTAACAGTTAATGATAAGGTCCATTATCATAATGCTTCAGACAAAGGAAATAATAATTTTCACAATGAAATAACACCCATTCACAAAGAAAATTATAATGCTGTATGTCAAAAGGTGAAAGACAGGCCGGAGATTTAGCTCAGTGGTTCCAGGACCTGCCTGGCAAGTGCAAGGCCTCTGGTTTGATACCCATTGACCACATACAACAATACTGGGCATGGTGGCTCATACCCACCAGCAATCAGTACCACATACCACAGTGCTGGGCATGGTGGTTTACATCATAGGTATTTGTAAAGATCACATTATCTTTGATAACATAATACAATTGGTACTATCAATCGTATTGAACACAGCACAGGAAATGATAAGCTTTGGCGACTGCTATCCTAATACCTCTAACCTCATGAGTTCATCTATGACCATATGCAGAAATTTAGAACTAACCAGAAATGTGTTTATAACATACAGTCTCTTAAATATAGCAGCAGTATCTTTTGCGAATAGAAAGTCACAGAGGAGTTAGGAAGGTAGAGAGGTACGAGGAGAATGAGAGATTAGAAAAACGTTAGAGGATCTATAAAGATCACATCGACCTTGAGAACCTAATAGATGCTACAGGACAACAGTGACAAAAGGAAAAACTATAAAACCAAACAACTAAGAACCATAGGACCACTAGAGACTTTGTACATCCCTTATAATAATACAGAAAGAAGAGAAATTAGGGAAGACTGAAACCTTTTTACTCCAACGTATTGATTCTCACTGGAGGACAGGGGGAATGAAGAAACAAGAGAAGAACAGGGGTAGGTAGCAGCAGCAGGCAAATAGGAAACTATTTTCCCTCTTTTTTAGAAATGAGAGAAGTTGAGAGGGAAAAAAAACCTGAAGTTAGACAGATTCAGGAAAAGCAGAGTAAAGAAATGAAAAAAGAAAATTAGGACAGACCAAAGAAAGAAAAAAGAAAATTAGGTCAGACCAAAGAAAGAAAAAAGAATAACAACAGCAGCAACAACAAAACAAAGCTAAAAACACCACCAAAATGGCCCCTCACAGTGTGAAATTATTGTCTCCTGTAGATGGTATGGGCAGTAGCATGCAGATGAAAATTGACTAGTCACAGAGAGATGGGTGTCATCCCTTGTTTAGATTCTGAGTGAAATGTTTGATTTGAGCTCAATGAACTCCTGCAGGCTTGAACTCTGCAGAAGTCTAGTATCTTGCAGGTGAAACTGACTTCACCAACTCACCAATGGCTATAATGAATAGGATTCCCTTGCTCTTCCAGTTAGTGTTTTTCTTTTTTTTCAGTGTGGTAGAATGGGTGGAGGAACTCCCTGAAGGCCTCTAGCTAGGTTCCAGTATCACTGTTGTACTTATTTAGTATCCACAGACAAGCAGTTGGTATCTCTGGATGTTCTTCCCCATGTAACAGACATGTCCAGTTTGGCCCACAAGAAAATGAAATATCTAGGGATCAATCTAACAAAAGAAGTAAAAGACCTCTACTCTAAAAACTACAAGACTCTGGAAAAGGAGATTGTAGAGGTTATCAGAAAATGGAAAGATATCCCTTGTTCCTGGGTAGGAAGAACTAATATTGTCAAAATGGCTATACTTCCACAACTCCTATATAGATTCAATGCAATCCTGATTGAAATTCCAACAACATATTTTATAGATCTAGAGAAAATAATCCAAAAAATCCATCAGAAACCACAAATGACCTAGAATAGCAATTCTATGCAACAAGCACATCCCCAACTTAAAACTATACTACAAAACCTCTGTGATAAAAACCGCATGGTACTGGCAAAGTAACTGACATGAGGATTTGTGGAATAGATTAGAAGGTCCAGAAACAACTCCAGATATACTAAGCCACCTCATCTTTGATAAACGAGCCAAACACCCTCAATGAAAGAAAGACTGCCTCTTTAACAATGGTGCTGGAAAAACTGGGTTTCAGCCTGCTAAAGACTAATGCCAAATCTGTCTCTTTCACCATGCTCTAAAGTAAAATCAAAGTGGATTAGAGATCCAAATATTAAAACAGAAACATTAAACCTGCTTTGAAACAGGCTAGGTAGAACTTTTGGAGACCTTAAGGAAAGACCTCATGAATAAAACCTCTAAAACATGAGCACTAATGGAAGGATGAATAAATGAGACCTCATCCTATTCAAAAGTTTTTTCACAGCAAGAGAAACCATCAGCAGAGCAAAAAGACAACTAACAATTTGGGAAAAAGTTTTCAGCAGCTGTTTCTCAGACAAAAGGCTACTATCTAGAATATATAAAGAGCTTAAACATTAAGTCCCCCCAAATTTAAAGACCCAGTTCAAAAATGGGCAACTGCCAGGCGTGGTGGCTCATGCCTGTAATCCCAGCACTCAGGAGGCAGAGGCAGGAGGATTGCTGAGTTCGAGGCTTGCCTGGGCTACATAGTGAGCTCAGGGCCAGCCTGAACTACAAAGCGAGACCCTGTCTCAAAAAAAAAAAATAAAAAATAAAAAATAAATGGGCAACTGAAATGAATAGACACTTTTCAGAGGAAGAATTAAAAGCAGCTAAGAAGCATATGAAGAAATGCTCAACATTGCTAATCATTCGAGAGATGCAGATGAAAGCAGCTCTAGATTTCATTTCACTCCACAAAGAAATGCTGCTATCTCAGAAGTAACCAGGAACAAATGCTGGCAAAGTTGTGGGGAGGAAGGAACCTTTCTCTACTGTTGGTGGGAAGGTAGAGCGGTACAACCACTATGGAGATCAATGTGGAGACTCCTCAAAAAACTAGGATCTGAGGTCCCATTTGACCCTACTATTCTCCTGCTAGGTATATACACTAAAGAATTAAATAATTCATATCATAGCAACATTTGTGCACCCATGTTCATAGCAGCTCAGTTTGTGCTGGCTAAGTCTTGGAAACAATTCAAATGCCCATGAACTGGAGACTGGATAAAGAAGATGTGGTTTTGTTTTTTATAAAACAGAGTATTAGTCTATCATAAAGAATGGTAAGTTTGAATCATTTAAAGTCAAATGACACACTTTGAAGATATACTGATAAGTGAAATAAATAGGTTACAAATGTGTACATACCATATGTTTTCTCTGGTGTGAGAATCTGAAGATGTAAATGAATTTTTGAATATATGATAGATACTGTGAAATGGAAAATATTCAAAGGGAAAGGGTGATAGGGATTAGTAATAATGGGAAAGAAAAATGTGATGGTAAAAAAGGAAACAAAGCATACATACATATATATATAGGGACAGAGGATTGTAGGGTGTGTAGAGGAATGGGAAAAAGAATTACAATGTGTCATTGGTACAAACTCTCAATGTTAAGTGTGATCGTGATGTGTATATAAAATATACCAATAAAGAATTCAATTAAAAAAGAAGCACATTATGATTTTTGGGTATTGCCCTTTATTTAGGTCTGAGTCAGATAAGCTTGATATATGATCATAGATTTACTAAGCTTTCTCTTTCTTTTACGACTGTTTACTTTGTACATATCTACTATTTGGTGAAATAGAAAACAAGGCTAGGTTCATAATTCTTGCACTTAGGAATTACAAAAGTTTGTTTACAACCAATTAATTATTTGGTTAGAAAGGTTTTCAGCAACTTAATAATTTGTGCAAGTATATCCAGAATCCAATAGTCATTCAAACATAAAGTGAACATGTGTGTACTAAAAGCCATAGTGAAAGATATTCTTAACTGCTCTTAGAACAACACTATTGGCACTGTTGGGCAAGACGTTGGATTTTCTTACATAATTCAAATAAAGGAAGGAACTGTAATAATTTTTACATATTCATAAGTTTGCAGATACAAACCAAAAGTAAGAAATTATGAGATCAATATAGACAATAGAGACCCTGGAAAAGATAGAAAAGAGATACTTCAGTTTAGCTCAAACTGACAGAGACTTTGCAAGAATTCTAATTCATAGTTGCTAAGAAAAAAACCTAAAATTGTTGCAAAGTGTTTTGGGGTGAATTGTGTCAATTCTCTTTCTTCAGTGTCAAGAGCAGAGGGCTCAGTATAGCCATCACTGATGGCATTTAAATTTATTTTAAAAATGTGAGGATATCTGTATGTGTCTCAATTTCTTTCAAACACTATTGTGTAGTAATACATCTTGCCAACTATTGCCAGTCCCTCTTATATATCTAAATTCAATTCATCCAAAAGACAATCGAAGATTGAAATATCATCACACTTGATGAAACATTTGTATTTATTGAAATTTAATTGCTACAGTTTTTGTTATAAAAGTCTTTCACTTCTTTGGTTAGGTTAACTCAGGCATTTAAATTTTTTGTTTGTTTGTTTGAGACAGTGCCTCACTTTGTAATTCAGGCTGGCCCTGAGCTCACTATGTAGCCCAACAAGCCTCGAACTCAGCAATCCTCCTGTCTCTGCCACCCGAGTGCTGGGATTACAGGCGTGAGCCAACACGCCCGGCGCTGTGGTATGTGGTGCTGATTGCTGGTTGATTGTTGGTGGGTGTGAGTCACCACGCCCAGCATTGTATGTGGTTACCGGGATCGAACTCAGGACCTTGCGCTTGCGAGGCAGGCACCGGAACCACTGAGCTAAATCTCTGGCCCAGGCATTTAAATTTTTGAAGCTGTTGTGAATAGAATTGGTTTCATAAATTCTTAATGGATCTATTATTCATGTACAGGGAGGCTATTGACGTTACTGGTTTGTTTAATTTGATTATTATTTCAGGATCTTCTGGTAGAGGTTTTAGGGCCTTCTATGTAAAAGATCATATTAAAAGTGGATACAGGACTTTGACTTTATTTTTCCCATTTTAATATTTTAATTTCTTTCTATAGCCTGATTCCTAAATGTGTGCTTCTTGTTGCCAACCCTTGAAAATATAGCATCAGTTTATGTGAGTTATAATCATCTTTTTTGTTGTTGTTTTGAGACAGGGTCTTGCTTTATAGTTGAGTCTGGCCCTGAGCTCACTGTGTAGCCCAGGCAAGACTTGAACTCACAGCAATCCTCCTGTCTCTGTGTCCCAAATGCTGGGATTACAGGTGTGAGCCACCATGCCCAGCTATAATGATCTTTCAAACTTTTCACTAAAAAGAAACAAAGAAGGGAGGCAAGGAGAAAAGTAGAGGGGGAAAAAGGACAGAAAAGAAAAAACAAAAATAGGAGAGGCAATTTTTCCTAATTTTTTTTTTTGAGACAGGGTCTCACTTTATAGTTCAGGCTAGTCCTGAGCTCACTATGTAGCCCAGGCAAGCCTCGAACTCAGCAATCCTCCTGTCTCTGCCTCCGGAGTGCTGGGATTACAGGTGTGAGCTACCACTCCTGGGACAGTAGTATGTGGCATTGATTGCTGGTGGGCATGAGTCTCCACGCCCAGCATTGTATGTGGTTACCAGGGATCAAACTCAGGACCTTGCACTTGCGAGGCAGTCACCAGAACTACTGAGCTAAATCTCTGGCCCCAATTTTTCCTAATTTTTACCTAATTGTCTAAAGTAAGTTTTATTTGATAGTAATAGACTATTACATAAAACAGAAAGGCAGTATTTATGGGAATACCAGTGGGATCCCTTGTAGTTCTGTTTAAATAATGTTTCTGTTAAGAGAAACAAAACCTTCTAGGGCATACATTCAAATAAGGTACAAGCTGCATTTTCTCCCATCTTAAATTTGTGGGCAACTTTTATTTATTATTTTATGGAGGAACTGCCCAAGATTTCAGCAATACTCAGCTAGGCATGGCACCAGGACAAAAAATATGCCCACTTGTAAAAGAAAATAAGACTCTTAGCTACTATTTGTATCTATTAATAATAAAAGGATATCATAAAACACATATAACTGATTTATGACTCAGGTATTGGAAGGTCCTAAGAATTATGATACAATAGAGTGGCCTTTGCTCTACTTTGAAGAAACTTGTATCTTGTGAAGAGGATGTGGTTCTGGGGATAAGAACATGTGCGTTGCAATTGACATTAGCTAAACTGGAAAATCTGTAACTTTGAAGGATGCTGGCCTTCAGTTTCTCTAGAGAAGTTTTGCAAATACTTGATATAAACATCCAAAAAGAGTGTGTGCTTTGAGGAGTATAATGTCTGGTGAGAGACTCATGCTTTTGTTCTCAGGGCCACCTCTTAATTTCATGCAGTAATATAGAATCCCAAATCCATAAGCTGTGCATTTGACAGTAAATTCATAGGACAAACATATATCATACCAAGGAGAAATAACAGGACTTAAACAACATAATTCATTTTCAGCTATATGACTGAGTTGTGATTGATATATAGTCAGCAGCTGGCTTTTAATATAAAATACAATTTGGGCCTTCAAAATTCTTTAACCAAAAATTCGTGATTAACATTACATACAGTTTTTGAGCTCAGGGAAATGAAGTCATAGAATTGGGAACGTCTGAAGATGTGACATTATGAACACCTGGTCAAGATTTAATAGTTGAAATGTTTTGCCAGATTTTATTAAGTTAATGTGATGCACATAGTCATGCCACTGTTTTTCTTCAAGTAATATATTAGTTCAAGATAAATATGAACTCTGTTATGTAATTACTCCCTTCTATTTACCAATTTCCCTTAAGAACTGGAGTTAGAAAATCCAAGACATTTGCACGAGGGCAAATGAAAGCCAAGGGCAACTCAATAGCATTCTGAACAATGACATCATTAATCAGTGTTAAAGCCATCAAGAATATTGAGCACTAGGGTCCGGAGACTTAGCTCAGTGGTTCTGGCATCTGCCTCGCAAGTGCGAGGTCCTGAGTTTGATCCCTGGTAACCACATACAATGCTGGGCATGGTGATTCACGCCCACCAGCAATCAATACCACATACCACAGTGCCGGGCGTGATGGCTCACGCCTGTAATCCCAGCACTCAGGAGGCAGAGGCAGGAGGATTGCTGAGTTCGAG
>PVIC010000536.1:0-50673 GCA_004025085.1 Thryonomys swinderianus | reverse complement strand
ATTGCCAAGTGCCTACTAATTAATGGCATCATTTGCTTCTATGATTCAATTTAAGTATGGTCAATCAATGTTTATATATTAAAGCTAGAATCTCTTATATGTTCTGCATTAGAATATTTTTGAGTACTTATCAAAACAGACTTGGAAAAGTCATTCTGTGCTTTTGTGGGTCTAGAAAACTTCAGCCCAAGAAGCTGACCAGTTGCTTACCCTCCGCAGTGTGGTTCTGATGAAATGTTCTGCTCTGAAGAGGACAGTATACCAAGAAAGCCCATAGAAAACACTGGAAACAATAACACTTGACTATGTAAACAATCCAATCACTCATTTATTTTTAAAGTCATTAATTTAATATTTATAAAATGCCAATGCCTGTGATGAGTGAATCAGTAGAAATTCTAAATTTCTCTAATATTTCTCTTGGAAGATGCCAGTGTATGACTTCTTTATTCTTATATTAAAACCCAGAAGTGAAGAGGATTTATTTCACAGTGCTAGTTATCTCCAGACTGAAAAATGTTTCTTTACTGAATGGTTTATTAGGTTCAAAATACAAATTCCCCTTTTGTTTCCATAGACACATGTATAAGAATCACAATGTCAAATTAAGCATGTACCAGACTCAATAAATCTCGCAAATATCTTGTTTGGCTTTTGCTTTAGATATATTTATCCTTATAAGAAAGATTCTTTCACCCTAGAGAATACAAGAAAGATCAAATTTACTTATTATAAGGAGATATTCAGTGCTTTGTATTGAAGTAAAGTCAAAATCCTAAATTTTTTATTTATTTTGTTGTTTCGTTTTTTTAAATTGAAAGAATAAGTGTATGTCTGTAGATTATTTAATGTGATGTTTTATAAAATTAGAGTAGTATCCTATAGAGAAAAGTTGGAGCTTTTTTAGCATGCAAGAAAGCCAGCAAATAAGAAACATACAGAAACCAAAATCTGATACCGGTGCATTTCTATCTGTATATACTGAAGCAAACAACAAAGACATCATAATGTTTTATTTAATAAAATTTTATTTTATGATTCCCTTCAAAATAAGGCATGAAAATTTTCATCTTTCATTTTAGTATATGTGCTGCCGAAGCGAGCACTCATCTTTCATTTTAAATAAGCATAAATAATTTTTTCAACCTCCTCTTAGTTTTATTTGGAAAACTACTATAGCAAGTCTCTCAGGGGATATCTGTTAATAAATTGTGCTTTTGTTCTCATGTTAAAAGATTCTGGCTGAGTTTTTAAAAAATAGCAGATTTAACACATTTCTTGTCTGAGCATTAGAAATAAAATGTATTCAGGCAGAGTCATGAAGTCATCCCACTATGGTGTTTACTCAGCTAGTAAAAACACTGGTGGAAGCCAATTGGATTCATGCTGAGTAATTATCAATGGAGATGAGGGTGGCCATTCTCTCTCACAGGGAAATTTACCCATTATTGTAGAGTAAATGTTGATACTGTATTTGTGCATTCATTAAAGTGCAAAAGCTTCTCATTTTAATTCTTGTGACATGAATTGGAAGAAAGAAAGTTTTAGATGGAAATACCTTGCAGCATAGTTTCATTTATGGGTTGGATAACTTCTCTTTATGTAGAATTAGATTTGCATAAGAATGTCCACATGCATGCTTATGGTTGCTTTTAAAAGGATTTAACCATTTTGAGGTAGAAGAACCAACCCTAGGTTGAAAAGGATTAGTAATAGCATGAACTAGTAATTTCTTTTAAAAAATTAATTATTTCATAGCATAATTTACAGATTATAACTTGCCTATTTTCCTTTAGACAGAAACAGATTTATTTTAGTAGCCTTTGGCATTTACCTATATATTAACCATTATACTTTTTAAAATGGATTTTATTGCTACATTTTATACACACATCATGATCACACTCAACATTGAACATTTGTACTAGTATATGACACAACTTAATTCTTTCTTTCCCATTCTCCTGCCTACCCTACAACCCCCATCCCCATATACATAAGCTTTGCTTCCTTTTTTTAACCATAAATTTTTTCTCACACTTTAAGACTATTATTGCTTTTTAAAATGTCACTCTCTATGAGCATCATCCAATACTTTGTTGATGTTGTATAGGCATAAAAGCTTTTATTTCAAAACATTTGTGAAATAAAATGTGTTTTGTAAATGTGTGTTAGAGAAAAATGTAGCTACTATTTAAAATATGATTAGACAGCTCTTTCAGAACATGCTTGAGATTACAGTAAAATGTTATATTAAAGAAAATTACGTGTTTAGAATATATTCTCAGTCCAATGTTATCTTCAAAACGAATAGCACTACAAGTAGCACATTTTTAAATTGTGTATATTTTCCAAAGAGAATTTTGACGAATGTTTTAATCTCTCTGCATTGGTCCAAGTGACAGAAAGGTTATAAAATTATTTTAAGATCCAAGCAAGGGTGTGAGACTTAGAGGTAAGTGATGGTATGATTCATACTTATAGCCTTGCCTTCCATTATCTGGTGTCCTGATCTGGAATTAGATGTGCTTCCCATTCTAGATTATACCCCGTTTGTTCAAATTGTTTGCTTCCATATCTGGCCTCGTTGTAGAGCCAAGAGAAGCTCATCTCAGTGATAAGGGGCTGACCTGAAACCCATATCTGGTATTATCTTCCATCAATATGAATTTGTAGACCAAGAAATGTGCCCAAGGATGGCTCCATTCCAGGAGAAACACTACCTCACCTCAAACTCTCATCCCATTTTTAGTATACACGGTAACTGCACATTGTAGAGAAGTGTACCAACAGACAGAAGAGTTTACAGAAGGTATACTGCACAGACACAGAGAAGGAAGTGTCTTAGGGACTGAGAACAAATGTAAGCAGGAATGTGGTTAGTGAGCATATGTAAAGGAGACAAAGGAAAAAAAATTGATATTTACAACACTTTTTTTTTTTCAGACAGGGTCTCGCTTTGTAGTTCAGGCTGGCACTGAGCTCACTATGGAGCCCAGGCAAGCCTTGAACTCAGCAATCCTCCTGTCTCTGCCTCCCAAGTGCTGGGATGACAGGCGTGAGCCACCACGCCTGGCACTTGATATTTACAACACTTTTAAGATTCTTTCCATTTCTTTTCTTCAGTAAGAAGGTTTTTATCCAGAAAAACTTTTGTTGTTTGTGAATGTCTTCTTTTTTTACTCAATAGGAATGTTCTTGTCACATCCTTCGGCAAACCAGCCCCGGGTCACAGATGTCCGTATATAGCCCAGATGGAAAAACCGTTATCATTTCTCTCTTTTCTCTTAACATTTCTCATATGAATTGTAAAATTCTAGCTCTGTATTTTAGCTACATAAACTGTCACTTTATGTCTCAGTTTTAATTTAGCTATCATGTATCACTTACCAGCTAATTAGCCAAGTCCTCTGTTAGATCTAAGCATAAAATTGTAATTTTCAAGGCTTTTTTATAGTTCAAAAAGTGCCACAAGTTCAAGTGACGGTAATGAAAGGAAGAATGTATACAGCCATCCCTAAACATATTGTGCTACAATAGATATTGGAAATGTAAAATTGTATGAGAGACATTGACTTTGGGTTATGGAAAATATAAACTCAAAAATGGAGTATTTTAACCTAATTCCCTTGCGAACAAGGTAGTGTTTCTCATGGAATGGAGCCATCCTTGGGCACATTTCTTGGCCTACAAATTCATATTGATGGAAGATAATACCAGATATGAGTGTCAGGTCAGCCCCTTATCACTGAGATGAGCTTCTCTTGGCTCTACAACGAGGCCAGATATGGAAGCAAACAATTTGAACAAAGGGAGTATAATCTAGAATGGGAAGCATGTCTAATTCCAGATCAGGACACCAGATAATGGAAGGCAAGGCTATAAATATAAATCATACCACCACTTACCTCTAAGTCTAACACCTTGCTTGGATCTTATTAGGTTACCATATATGGTACAATTTACCTTAAGTACAACAGATTATTCATATTAGCATCACCTGAGCTGGTTAAAACAGTTTTCTATGGATTAGTGACAAAAAATAAGACTTGGAACATAAATGCCTTTTTTTTTTTTCAGATAGGGTCTTGATTTGTAATTCAGGCTGGGCCTGAGCTCACTATGTAGCTTAGGCAAGCCTCCAGCTCAGCAGTCCTCCTGCCTCTCCCTCCTGAGTGCTGGGATTACAGGTGTGAGCCACCAAATCTGGCATTTGTGGTATGCGGTACAGATTGCTGGTGGGCCTGGCCACCACTCCCAGTACTGTAGTATGTGGTTACCAGGATTCAACCAGGGACTTGCGCTTGCTAAGCAGGCGCTGGAACCACTGAGCTAAACTTCTGGCCCCATAAATGCATTCTGATCTAGGGCTGGACTTCAAAGTTGAGATGGAAGAGGTTATGGAACAAGATGCCAAATACAACTATGCAATACTGGACTTCTAGAGAACTGTGAAGTAGTGAATGGGTGCTGTTTGGAGTGCTAAATTTGCCTTACTTTATAAGATGGCAATATTAATGTAATACACTGGTAAAACAAGCTTTCTTTGTACTCCATTTTTATTTGTTTGTGTTTTGAAACAAAGTCTCACCATGTGAGATCACTGTGTATCTTCCAATTTTAGTGTTTGTGCTGCAAAAAGAGCACAGCTCTGTCCTTGAACTCGCAGTGATTTTCTCCTCTCAGCTTTTCAAGTACTGGGGTTACAGGAATGCACCATTATGCCCAACATGCACTATATTTTAAAGAACATATTTTAGCTTTTTTGGGCATAAGATTGTTACCATCTTAAAATTATTTAATGTTTGTCCAAATGAAAGCTACAAGAAAAGAAACTGAATTGTGGGCCGGAGATTTAGCTCAGTGGTTCCGGTGCCTGCCTCGCAAGTGCAAGGTCCTGAGTTCGATCCCGGTAACCACAGACAATGCTGGGCGTGGAGACTCCCGCCCACCAGCCATCAATACCACATACCACAGTGCCAGGCGTGGTGACTCACGCCTGCTGTAATCCCAGCACTCAGGAGGCAGAGGCAGGAGGATTGCTGAGTTCGCAGCGGCTTGTCTGGGCTACATAGTGAGCTCAGGGCCAGCCTGAACTACAAAGCGAGACCCTGTCTCAAAAAAAAAAAAAAAAAGAAAAGAAACCGAATTGTAATACAGTTTTTAGGTAGATGACATTATTATTAAGGTGGCAACATTAATTGTTTGAAATAAGGAAACATTGGCATTTATTCAAACCTGTTTTTATTCTATTATACTCCCAATTTTAAATCTTCCAGCACCATTATATAGTTTTATGTAGTTCATTTTTTTTTGCATTTTGAAGATTGAAATTAGAGCCTTTACATTGAACTACATGCACATTTTTAAATTTTTTATTTTGAGACAAGATCTTGATAAATCACTAAATTGCCCTGGATGGGTTCAAAGTTGGGATCCTTTTGCCTTAGTTTCCCAGAGTGCTGCGACCGTGGGCTCAGGTTTATGTAGTTCATTTCTATTATTAAAGTGTGTCTTCAGTATAAATTTTTATTTTTGAATTTTTGGATAGTTTAGGATTGTGAAATTTCTTACTGCTAAGAATGAACTATATTATCAATAGTAAGCTCTAAAGTATATTTTTTTACATAATTCCAAATATTGAATTTTCTTGGCTAATCTTACTAGTTGAACACTTCAAAGTAATACTAAATTACACTGAGTATTTTATCCTTTTATGATTAACATTATGCTCTGTGATGCTTAGTTTGCCTCATTCTATAAGTTATAATAAAAGGGAGGATAATGAAAACAAGGAGAATAGTTAAGAGTTCATTTCAAAAGTCCAGGGTGAAGTGCAGCAAAGATTGTACTTCAGGAGGCATCACAAAACTAAAACTGGCAGAATGGAAGAGAAGTGAATTTGTAGATGGACGTGGGGGAATTCAGCCAATTTTGAGGGCTTAAATACAGATGTTGTGTCTCTGTGTTCTTGCTCATCAATCATGAGCAAGAACATAGGAAATAGATGAGCAAAGTCAACTAGGGTTTGACTTCGCTTGGCTCATAATGCTGGAGGAACATTTAGGTTGAGAAGATTAGACAAATGATAAGTGACAATTCAAAGCAGACTAATTATATTCATCATTTAGAATACTGAGTTCAACTCTTGACTTTGTGGATGAGGTGATGTTGAGTAAATGAGTGAACTATCCTAATCGTGAGCCTCCTCATGTAAGAAAGAGTCTAAATTAAATTATGCAAACATTTGCTCATCTTCTACTCTGAAGAGAACATTTTGTACAGGAATTACAGAGGATAAAAACAAAGTGATCTGAAAGGCACCATAAAAGGATTACAATTAAGTTGGATACTGTTTAGTGGCTTATGTTAGGAAAACAGATGAGGAAAATTAGAACTTCTGATTCAATGAAATTATTCCATGAAATGAAGCATTTTACCTTCATAAAGTAAGAAATACTTATTCTTCCATCACTCAAAAAATTAACTGGGATTCTGCTTCTTATAGAATGGTGTCTAAAACTCTATAGCAAATCCAATGAGGTTATTTATGACCTCCCCTATTTTCTTCTCCCAATTACTATTTTCATTTTTTTTCAATATTTCTAAATCTAGTACTATGTATTTCATATATACCTTACCTTATGTATATTATTCCTTTTGTCTAGAGTACTTACTGCAGGGGCTCACAGTACAGATTATGTCCAAACCATGCTTTAATTCATGCAGGCTGTAAGGAATTGAATCCTTCAAATTGGGTTCATTTAAGAGTCAAGTCTGAATGAAACTTATGTGACTTTTGGAAGCACCTCCATAGGTCAGCATGACCCACCCACTGCTCAATGTGAGATAACATAGCAACTGAGGTCAGAGTAGCTCACACCCAGCTCCATTCCCATGACTGAAACCTTTTTGACTACAGAACAAGGATTTAATTATAACTATATATTTTGTCTGTTCTGTTCTTAATTTGTCAATTCATTGTCTTTTCCTTTTACAAGCCTTCCCTACACTAGGATCCATGGCAACTGCATGACTGCTAGTCCTCACACAGTTTACCTTTACCCCATTTGATTACCAAGAAAAATAAGTGGCTTGACTGACCAGAGCCTTTTCTGTTTGCTCAGCACTGCCTGTCCTGGCTACCATCTCTCTGTTTCTTTCTATCTTTCAGTCTTTCTTCAGCCCTGAGTCATACACTGTGCAGGATCCTGAGACCTACTGCAGAAGTCTCTGGTACTTTGCCCGTTATATACTTGTACTCAAAACCTGGCCAGTAAGACTTGAAATCAATTCATCATTTTCTCCTTCAGATTTTGCTCATCATGGTGTTATTCATCTGTGTATGTCCATTCTGCATTTGTTTCATGTGTGCCCTTCTCTTGTCAGAGTTAAAATATGTCATTTATTCAAATCATCTTTAATATTAGGTAGACTTTCTTCAGGGCAGATCTTATGTCATATATTAGTGTTTTCATCAAAATTTTTGTTTGGGTTCCAGGGATTTAACTCAGTCCCACTTGCTTTGCAACCACAAGGTCCTGAGTTTGATTCCCTCGTATTGAAAAAAAAAATTGAACTTTTCCATGTTGTATTTAGTTTACCAGCAGTTCTAGTCTGTAATGAGGCCATATTCAAAACATTACTAAATACATGTCACTGTAAATAGTTTATGCTAATATTCAGAAATTCCATTCCTATAGATTCTAAACACATTTCTAAAATGAAACAATCAATTTCCTTTTCAAGGATAAAAGAGAAAGAGTATATCTAAAACAAACAAAATCAGTGACAAAACCAGTTCACTCTTTTGGGTGCTATAGGATATTTTCATATCTTCATCTAAAGAGCATGTATTCTGATGCCTACAGACATTTTTAGAAAAAAAATTAACTTATTACTATAATCAAACCCTCACTTGTGCATTTATATCAGAATTTGTTTCAGTGTCAATTTAGGACCTTCCTCTACTGGCACATTTATAGAACTGGGACATCTGCTAGTATTGGACACCCGAGCCCATGTAAGAGCCAGCTGCAACATACATTATTTATTTGAACAGCTGGTTGAATTGTAAGTCTTTAAAAATTCTCTCTCTAAAACAGTAATATGTGATCTTTTTCCTGTTTGTGTTTTCCCTTTTTGGTTAGTGATTTCTTACATCAATAGATTTCTGTGAACAGGAACTGGATAATTAAAATAATTATAGTGAGGAATTTATGAAATAATGCTATCTCCCTATAGATATCTATAAAAAAATGGGAAAAGCACAAGCACTGTTTTTTGTTCTTGAAGACACTTACTAACTTATCCATTTTAAACATGAAAGTAATTGAATGTTTTTATTAACACAAGTACTGTTTGTAATCCAAGTAGTGTAACAGCTACAAGTCCAAATGGTGACACAATTTTGATCAATTTGAAAATTTGTTATCTTTTAAATTGGTTCCTATAAATTTTATCATAAAAATGGAATTATTTTAAAATTGTTGATGTTTCAAATCCTACATTTCTCATAATTCATCATCACATGGAGTTGGGTCCTGGAGAGTGCCTGGTGTTATTATATGTGGTTACTGGGGATCAAACCAGGGACTGTGTACTTGTGAGGCAGGTGCCTGAACCACAGAGCTTAATTCCAGCCCTGCTATTCTTTATTACTTTAGCATTCACTACTCAAGTTTGGGTTCTTAACTTGGCAATTGTAACTGTGAGTCATCTCCCTCTACAGCATTCATTGCATTTTTACAAAACCCCCCTCTAACATCCCATCTTCCTGCTTAATAACACGCTGTGGTTTGTCTTTACTACTAAATGAAGTCTCTTAGCATAGGCTGTGTATTCCTTTTTGTTGTTGTTGTTTTTGTTTTGTGTGTATTCCTTTATGATCTTGTCCCTGACTACTTTTTGCTTCCTTCTGTTTTAACCACAGCCCTCAGCCAACTATTAAACACTTGAGTCATTTCAACCTTTCATCTTTACATGCATTTTTGTCTCTAATATTATTCTTTTTTTATTTTTTGAGACAGGGTCTCGCTTTGTAGTTCAGGCTGGCCCTGAGCTCACTATGTAGCCCAGGCCAACCTCGAACTCTTGGCAATCCTCCTGCCTCTGTCTCTGCCTCCCGAGTGCTGGGATTACAGGCGTGAGCCACCATGCCCGGCTCTAATATTATTCTTTATTTTCTTACTCCTGTGTACCTGAAAACATCTGTTCCTTTAAAATATAGGCCAACTAGCCAGCAAGGTGATACATGCCTAGAATCCCTTCTTCCTGGTGGGGGATGGAGCTGAGGCAGGGGCATTGTAATTTCAAGGTCAGCCTGGGTAATTTAGCAGGACTGTGCCTCAAAATTAAACAAAAAGGGCTGGGTAGGTAGCTCAGTGTTCCCTGTGTTAAATCTCCAGCAATGATGAAGAAAGTGTGTGTGTGTGTGTGTGTGTGTGTGTGTGTGTGTGTGTGTGTGTTTAGGTCAAGTATCCTTTGCTTTGTAAAACAAAAAACCCTGGGAAGCATTATCTGTTGGTTTCTTTGTGCCAGTACTGTTTTGCATATATCCTCCCACTGTCATACTCTGTATATTTATATTACTTATTTGTCTTGTTAGATCAAAGTGAGAGAATGTATGTATGGGGAAAGGACAAACACAGTTTTGCCCATCTGGGGACTTATGACAATGGTTCTATTTTTTATGGTCACAATGGGAGGATGTTATGTTACTTATTTGAGAGAGAAAAGATGTCCTGTTAAATATGCTGTCAGATCCAGGACAATCTTTGATAACAAGTACCCAGTTGAAGTATCAGTAATACTGAAGTTAAGAAACTCTGGACAAAATTGTGAACTTCCATCTTTTAAAAATTTTGGATCAGGGGAGCTAGAATGATTGTGAAACAAAACTTAGGCATTAGATGAATACTGATCAAATGAGTACAAAATTTCATAGTATTCTCAAGGGAATTTATCCAAAGATAGAAAAATAAGAACTCTTGAAAAAAATAACCACAAGTCTAATTCAATCACATTCAAATAATTGAAATTTAAACATTAGAAATTTATTTCAAAATTTCCTTAATAATGGGTAGAGATATTGAATTAAAATTGTGATCTAGTTATATACCTACTTCTCCTTTCCCAGAATTTATGTCAGAGCAAAACATAACATCAAATACAAGAAAAAGTTCATCAGATTAGTTACTATAAGAACTCCTGAGAGAGAAAATGGAAGATGGAGAAAAGAAATATTTAAAGAAACAGTTGAAGAAAATTTCCCAAATCTAAAGGAAGATAGAAAGCAAATTCAAAAGATCCACTTCATGATATTCTGACATCAGAATATCAAGAGCAAAAAGGGGGGGAACCAATGTACAAATTAATATATAACATGTTGTCATTATATACCTTATTACTAAGATTAGATACCAAAATTATATTGGGATGAAGTAATATTTCAATATAATGAAGAAAAATAATTTTGAAGCTAAAATCTTATTACCAGGCAAGCTCATACTGAAGTAGTGGGGTAAAGTTATAACATTTTCAGATATAACAAGATTTGAAAATTTATTACTCACAAGGTTTGTCTTTAGAGAATTACCAAAAGATATAACCAAACTTCTCCTATCTACCTTCACCTGCAGAACTTCTCAATGACAAAATCTGCATTCCAAACATTCTAAAGAATATCTTGGAGAAAAACAATGAAGGTCACAAACTCATGAGACCCAGCAGAGTGAGTTAACTGAGCAATATATGAAACTGAGTGGAAAGGGAAAAAGCAAAGAATAAAAGAGCCAAGAATAGGAAAACACCATGACAGGTCTAAATCAGGCAATATCAGTCATAACCATTAATATTAATGGCCTCAATGAGCCAATTAAAAGACACAGACTGGCAGAATGGATTAAGAAAAAAGATCCTACATTATGCTGCATATAAGCAACAAACCTAATTCAGAAAGAAAGCCAAAGACTGAAAGTGAAAGGGTGAATACAATTCTCCATGTGACAGGAAACTGCAAAAAAGCAGGACTGGCTATCCAATTTGCATACAAAATACATTTCAAACCAAAACTGATTAAGAGAGAAAAAAAAGGACACTACATCCTTGTACATGGAACAATCCAAGAGAAAGAGATAACATTCATAAATATTTATGCACCAAATTCCACTGCACCCAACTATATAAAACATATATTAGCAGATATGAGAACCCTGATGAGCACTAAGACAATAGTAGTAGGGAACTTCAATACCCTGCTGTCACAACTAGAGATCAACTGGAGAAAAAAATCAGTAATGAAATATTTGAACTAAACCAAACCTTTGAACAAATGGATTTAATAGATGCTTACAGAGTATTTCATCTGACAAAATCAGAATACACATTCTTCTCAGCTGCTCATGGGTCTTTCTACAAAATAGATCACATACTAGTTCATAGAACATGCTTAAGTAAGTACAAAGGAATTGAAGTTACCCCCTGTATACTGTCAGACCATAATGCCTTTAAATTGGATCTGAATAGCAAAAGAAATCCCAAGACTGTCACAAACACATGGAAATTGAATAATACTCTGCTGACCAACCAATGGGTCACAGAAGAAATCAGGAAAGAAATTGAACAGTTTTTACAATTAAATGATAATCCCAGTACAAATTACAGGAATTTATAGGATACAATGAAAGCAGTTCTATAAGGGGAATTCATAGCAAAATGCCTACACCAGGAAAATAGAGCAAGCTCAAATAAATGACCTAATTCTGAACCTCAAGCTACTAGCAAAAGAGGAGTAAGACAAACCCAAAGCTTGTACTAGAGAGGAAATTATACAGATCAGGGCAGAAATTAGTTCATTGGAGACTAAGAGAACCAGACAAAAAAAAAATCAATGAATCCAAGAGTTGGTTCTTTGAAAGGATTAACAAAATTGACAGACCCCTAGCCAACCTTACCAAACAAAGGAAGGTAAAGCCTCAGATCCATGCTATTCAGAAGGAAAAAGGGGAAATCACCACTGATCCAGTGCAAGTCCAGAGGACAATAAACATGTACTTTACTTTGAAAATTTGTATTCCAATAAGATGGAAAATGTAGAAGAAATGGATAGATTCCTAGACACAGATGAATTTCCAAGCTTAACAAAGAGGACGTAAAAATGTTAAACACCCTAACATGAATTTTTGAAATTGAATATGTAATAAAAAAATCTACTGACAAAGAAAAGTCCTGGTCCTGATGGCTTTACCTCTGAATTCTTCAAAACTTTCAAAGAAGAGTTAATTCCACTATGTCTCAAACTCTTTAATGAAATGGAAAGGGAAGCAGTACTCCCAAATTCATTCCTTGAAGCAATCAGTACCTTGATTCCAAAAGGAGAAAAAGACCCAACCCCACAAGAGAATTACAGGCCAATCTCCTGAATGAATATTGATGCAAAAGTACTGAGCAAGATACAGGCAAACAGAATACAGAGAATTATCAAGAATATCATACAACCTGAACAAGTTGGATTCATCCCAGAGATGCAAGGATGGTTCAACATACATAACTCAATAAACATTATTCACTATATCAACAGACTCAAAGACAAAAACCATATGGTCATCTTGATAGATGCAGAGAAAGCATTTGAAAAAAATCCAACACCCATTCATGATCAAAACCCTACAGAAAATTGGAATAAATGAACTGTGTATCAACCTAATAGAAGCTATTTATGAGAAACCAACAGCCAGCATCATCCTAAATGGTCAAAAACTGGAACCTTTCCCACTAAGATCAGGAACAAGACAAGGATGTCCACTGTCACTCCTCCTGTTCAATATAGTGCTAGAAACATTAGCCACTGTAATTAGACAATTGAAAGAAATAAAAGGAATAAGGACAGGAAAAGAAGTTAAACTGTTATTATTTGCTGATGACATGATACTGTATCTAGAAGATCCTAAAAACTCCACCAAACAACTACTAGACTTAATCACCAAATTTAGTAGCATAGCTGGATACAAGGTCAATGTTCAAAAATCAATCGCATTTTTATACACAAATAATAGATCGATAGAGAAAGAATTGGAAATTCAATCCCTTTTACAGTAGCACCCAAAAAATGAAATATCTAGGAATCAATCTAACAAAGGATGTAAAGGACCTCTACTCTGAAACTATAACACTCTGAAAAAGGAGATTGAAGAGGATATCAGAAAATGGAAAGACATCCCGTGTTCCTGGATAGGAAAACCCAACATCATCAAAATGGCTTTACTCCCACAACTACTATATAGATTCAATACAATCCCAATTGAAATCCCAACAGCATATTTCACAGATCTAGAGAAAATCATCCAAAAATTCATCTGGAACCACAAAGACCTAGAATAGGAAAAACAATTCTAGGAATGAAGGATATGGCAAGGAATATCACTTTCCCCTATTTGAAACTTTACTACAAAGCTTCTGTGAAAAAATAATGGCATGGTACTGGCAAAGAAACAGACCTGAGGATCAGTGGAGTGGATTAGAAGATCCAGAAACAACCTTAAGGCACCTAATCTTTGACAAAGGAGCCAAATATCCTCAGTGGAGGAAGGATAGCCTCTTTAACAAATGGTGCTGGAAAAACTGGGTTTCAACATGCCAAAGACTGAAGCTAGATCCATATCTTTCACTGTGTACTAAACTAAAATCAAAGTGAATGAGAGACCTAAGTATTAAAACAGAGATTCTAACCCTGCTGCAAAACAGGTTAGGTAAAACTCTTGGAGACACTGGCTTAGGGAAAGATTTTATGAACAAAACCCCTATAGCACGAGAACTATCAAAAGAAATCAACAAATGGGATCTCATCTTATTAAAAAGCTCCAGCACAACCAAAGAAACCACCAGCAGAGCAAAAAGATGACCAACAATATGGGGAAAAATCTTTACCATTAACTTCTCAGACAAAGGGCTACTGTCTAGAATATATAAAGAGCTTAAAAAAATCAGTCCCCGCAAATTTAAAAACCCAATTCAGAGATGGGCATCAGACATGTACAGATGCTTCTCAGAGGAAGATGTAAAAGCAGCTAAGAAGTATATGAAGAAATTTTCAACGTCACTGGCCATTTGAGGGATGCAGATGAAAACAGCACTGAGATTTCATCTCACTCTACAAAGAATGGCTGCTATCTTGAAATCAGCCAGCAACAAATCCTGGCGAGTTTGTGAAGAAAAAGGAACCCTTCTCCACTGTTAGTGGGAATGTAGACTAGTACAATCATTATGGAGATTAGTGTGGAGATTGCTCAAACCACTGGGATTAGAGCTTCTATTTGACCCTGTTATTCGTCTGTTGGGATATACACAAAATAACTACAAAATGCATACCACAGCAATATATGTGCACCCGTGTTTATAGCAGCTCAGTTTGTGATAGCTAAATCTTGGAAATAACCCAAATACCCATCAACTCTAGACTGGATAAAGAAGATACGTTTTTTTTTTTTCCTAAAATGGAGCATTACTCTTCCGTAAAGAATGGTGAGATTGAATCATTTATATGCAAATGGATGAACCTTCAGAACATACTTGTAAGTGAAATAGGACACAGATATGTAAATATTGTATCTTTTCTGGTATGAGTAACTGCAGTTATATATGTATTCTAGAATCCATGATTGATATTGTAAAATAGTAAATACTCAAAGGGAAGTGGGGTTTAGGGGAAAATAATGAAAAAAATTGATGGTAAAAACAAAAGAAACAATGCTTGTGTATATAGGGTTGGGGGGGCAGGTAGGGTAGGTAAGGGAAGGGAAAAAATGAAAATTAAGTTGTGTCATGTACTGGTACAAATTCTCAACGTGGAGTGTGATGTGTATATATAATGTACCAATAAAATGTACCCATTTAAAAAAAGAAAATGTTGAGCTGCAGCCACAAATTGAAAATCATTGAGTATTCCTTTCCTATTTAACATCCGAGTTCAGCACCTCAGTACCTCCTAGAGTCTCAGTTTTTACCTTCTAAGTACTTGGATGACCAGAAGCTCTGTCAGACTGTGGCCATATACTAATCACAGAAGAATAAATGCATCCATAACTGTTCCAGATCTTCCAGCTGTATCCACATCCTCCAAATGAACTTCCTGCCTCTTTTCACTTCCAATAGCACATCAGAGATCTAGAAATTTCTTTCATATATTGATGTTTTCACATGTTTATCTTTACCTGTGAGAGTCCATAGAGTTACTATCCAGTAGCTATTGAGCACTTGAAATGTATTTAGTCTGAATTAATATGTGTTGTAAGTGTAAAATATGTACAAAATTTTTAAAAACCCGAGTATGAATAAAAGCAACATGAAATGTCCTGGAATATTTTATACTGGCACATAGCACCTACAGCTATGGTTCAGCTTGTAATATATGCACACAAATGTTTGTAGAAATCTTTACTAAGTATGCTAATTAACTGTATCAATTCAGGAAACACGTGTTTTTCAGCAAAATAGCCTAACTGGAAGGCAACTCACGGATCATCCTGGAGCTAGAGACTCTCTATTGAGCTTATCTTCCTTCTACTTCTCTGTGCAGAGCAAGCCAATTACATTGTCTTTCCAAGCCAGAGCTTCTCTCTAGTTTTAGAGATCCCTTAGAATGTTTTTAAACTAGTATAGTAAGATACTAATTTTAACAAGCAATAATTAAATATCGAGGCCTGAAAGAATTGTAGCTTCTTCTATAAAAGGAACAGATTATCTCCAACCTTGACTTATCTAGGTAAAATAATATTACTTGATAACAATCCATCGTGGCTGCTTTGTGTTATATGAAGTCATGACTCTGGTTTATGATGAGGACAGCTGAAAATCTGACTCGTGATGTGCTCTTGAATAGGATGGTGTCTTTCTGGTAGAAATGACCTTGCAGAAGTTGATGGGGCTTTTTCCTCTCTAGAGCTAGAAGCAGAGCAGTGTCCACTTGAATGGCAAATTGTGTTAAAGTAGCAAGAGCAGAATTGTATAGCATAATCACTGCAATTTTTTTATTGAGTTGAGCCCTTTGCTCCTTTTCTTGACAGAACAGTTTATTGAATGTGCTTCTAGAAAACAAAGAAAGGCAGTAAAGAAAAATATCTTTCTTTCATTTTTTTTCGCTTGAGAATAGAAAGGAGAGAAAATGTATCTACTTCAAGTGTATATTCTTAAATGGAAAAACACTGTCAGGTACAAACAGACTCTTTACAAATATCATAGATGTGCTGCTCAAGGGCATTCAGTGACTGATGAGGTTTTCCTCTGGCAGTCAGTCAGCTCGAACAATAGAAGTTTCTGATGTTTTTTACTCCTGGAAATGGAGAAAATCTACCAGTTAATACAACATTTTCATTAAAAGACAGAAAGATTATTTTGACAGATGGCCAATGTTTTATTTCATATATGCAGTAATAAGTATTCTGTCAGCTCCATGTTTATGAACATGAGTAAATTTAAGGTAGAAAGTACTATTGAAAATTGGGTTTTAACTGTAGCACTGATGATGTTTTTGATAGTTAGAAAGGTCCTTCCTATTTTTTTCTTAGAACTTTCGAACTTAGAAGCTATAAAAATAAAATCACAGAACTTTTGTCTTATAGACCTTTAATTTTAAGATGAAAATAATTGTTTATCATGAAATTTACTGATACAATAAGAACATCAATTTAAGATACTGTTTTTATTATTAGTTTTGATTAGTATCTATCCCAATAGATTGTTTATTCTAATATAATTCATATTTTAATATATATTATAATCAGTTCAGCCTGTTTAAAAATTCCATTATTTGCCATATATTTAAAATATTTCTAAACAAAGTACAATCTAGAATGCAAAGTACAAGTTAGAAGTTAATGTCATGCATAGAAAAGAAATAGGAACCATGTTGTGCTTCAAGCATTGTAATCTTTTAAATACATTGTAGAGAAAAAGCCATGATTTGGCAGAATAGCTCAGAAGGCTAAGAGAGATATTTATTACCAATCATCTTGGAATTCCCTACTACTTATTTGAACTTTAATTATGACTGACCTATAAAATATAAACTTATGAAGTTTTTTCTGTACTGTGGAACCAGTTAAGCCACCCAAATACACAGCAGCTATCTCCCACACTTCTCATTTCTTGAGACTACAGTACATGTTTGCCCAGTGAATAAAATAATTCATTGTTGAGTATTAATATAAAATTAGGAATTTGAAAAGGAAGGACATTTAAAATGGCAGAATTTAAGGTAATGAGTTTCTCTCCTGTGTGTCCTAAGACTTTATTTATTTATATATGTTTTTTTACAATTTCATCTTTAATTTTTCAGGTCTTATCTGACAGAACTTCTCCATTACTAGGAATTTTTAGGTAAATCACAACATTTTTGACTAAGTCTCTTAGTTTTCTGTTTACAATTTCATTAAATTACATGTCAGAAAAATGGTATTTTTAAAAAGAATGTTCATATGACAAAGTATGTTTAGTTACTATTGATGAGACTCATTATTTTAATCTTACAGTATGTAAGGTATATTTTATTTGCTTTTCCCATATTTCTCTCAGTATTTTTAGGTGCTAGGTTTTGTTTTTAAATCTATCTTATTAAGAAACAGTATGTGAATAAAATATACAACTCCTTTCAAATGAGTTTCACAAACAACCAGAATATTTAAATAGAGAAGCAAGAATTGAATTAATTTTTTCACCTCATTTAGTGTTCCCCTATATAACACTCACCCTTTTTCTTATTTTTGTACATCTGTTTGGTGGATTAAAACCCTGTCTGTTAATTTCTAATTGGAAAAATAATCCTTAATAGATAATTGCCACATATTTTCTCATTTCTTTTTCTGTAAGTCAGTGTGAATCAGAAAATGTGATTATTTTCCCTCTGTTTTGGATCTTTCATCTGAGAGCTCTGTGAGCCAGACTGAAGGATTCTTATTTCTCTGTAGTCACATCCTCAGATTCCATCCCTGGCCAGTGCCCATCCGCACTGAGGTGTCTTTCCTCCCGGGGAAGTTCAGTTCCGTCCTCTGCCAGGTAGAAGAGAGTTTCTGCAGATGCCCTGCTGCTTCTGTTCTAGTTTTGATGGGCTCCTGCCATTTGGCTGTAAACATTGCTTTTACACACTGAGAATCTAATGTGTGGCATTTATGAGAACTGTCATCATGAGTGTGATGAATTCATAAGCCACAGTGTATTTTTGCACTCCATATTTCATTTTTTATTTATTCAGTAGTTTTATGATGCTTCAAGTATACATGATTTGTTTTTCATCATGTTATTAAAAAGCAGTGTAATCAGGTATGTTTTGCATGACTTTGTTTTTATGCAGTTATGTGTTTTTCTACTTTATGTATGTCACTTTTTAAAAAAAAATTTGGCTTTGTCAGATTTCTACCTTAGAAAATGTAAATGTAGTTAAAACTCAGGCTTTAGAGAAAGAAATACTTATTTTACAACTAAGCTCAATTCTTACTGTCACACATTGGAAAAGTTAATCCTTAGTTTTATAAGATGAAAATCCAAGTTTTATCCTATAATACAAGTAATAGTATCTTCTTTATACAATCATTATAATAATTAAATGGAGTAACATATTTACTATACCCATGCAGGGAAGACATTGAACAAATATTAATTTCTTTTTATACCAAAATTTCATTATGTTTTCCAAAGTAATTAGTGATAAGGAAAAGAATAAGACTAAGTCTTTCATACCTTAGTGGATAAGTTCTCCAGCTAGTTTCTGGCTGGAAGCTATGTACTCATTCATATCAGTTTAGTTATTCCAAAATATTTTTTTACTTAAACAAGGGTGTTGAATGCTTTTGTGTTCAGATATGGAAGGGGCTTTTGGATACCGTATCCAATGGGGCATCTTAGTGACCCGCAACTAGCCACAGCTTCGGGGGCATTTGGGGTCCCTATAACTCCAATGTATTGCTGGGCACTGTGTCATTCCTTCATGCCACAGAACTCCAGTTACTTGGAGATGACTTCTAGAGACAGTGTTCTCTGCCATAATGTCTGTATATCACATAATGGTGGTTTTGTGGACAATAATAACTCAACCCAGGATACAACCGAATTTATATAGGGTCTGTGTTTGGAAAGTTGGCAGATCCTGTAGGGCCAGAGGGGTTTTTCTTGTTTCATTTTTTTCCTGCCTTATGAATGCATCATTTTTCCAGCCTGCTGATGGAAGAAATTTGCTCTCTGTACTCTATGGGCATTGTTATAAATGTCCCATGTTGTCATTTGAGTTGCACAAGTGTTTTTGTCGGTTTCTAGGACAAGAGAAGCTAGTAACAGTTCTGTTTAGCTTTAAGTGATGCCACTCAAGGTCTTTCTAAGTGCTTTACCTTTCTCTGCTGGTCAGCATGACAGTCTAGGATTAGGAGGCTTTTCATTTTTTTTTTGACTTTTAGTATTAATATTCCTTTCTATAATGATTGAAAATTTGGGAGAGTTTCACATTTAAACACTCTAAATCTGCTCTGCAATCCCAGCTATCTGCAAGGCTGATGCATAAAGACCACTAGTTCAAGCCTAGCCTAGGCAATTTAGAACTTAGCAAGATTTCATCCACATTTTCTAAACAAGATGTATTCATCATTCTCTGTAAACTTATTTAATGAGTTTTTATCTAATGAGATACCATTTAACTATTAATATATTAATCTTCTCATGTATTAGACATCTTTCATTTTACTATTTTAAACTCGATTGTTTTTAATTCTCTGATTTTTCTGAACATCCTATATTATAGAAGTTTAAATTGCTATGGTATTGTCCTTTATAGGATTATACTACAATTCTACAGTAAATTTACTGGTACTTATGAAAATATATTCCCAAATGTATTCTCTTATTTTTTCACTTATTGAACAGGCTCTTAGTAAATATATTTTGTATTCCTGTCACTATATGTGCTCTGGAGGAAGCAGGATAAAAGCAGTTCATCCCTTTCTATTCTGTGTATTTTGTATTCTAGATGAGGGTATAGGCACTTGGTACTTTTCCCAGCATATGACAAACATTGACCATGACTGCTTCATTTTGTGACTTATCTGACAATAGCTAGTGATTTTTCATGTGGTTTATCAGTTCTGATAGAAAGAATGATGTTTGCATGATATGTAAATCACAGCATAATAATAATAATTTGATCAAAGGATGGTACCTATATCTATCTGCAAAGAAATATTGGCCAATTCTGAATAGTAGGAAACAAAAGACACCATTTAACACTTGAATTTGAAATTAAGGCAAATAATTTAAGAAATGAATTATTTTGAGAAACAGAAAACATAGTATTCTACTTTTGTTTTCTACAAAAATGAACACTTTTAAAAGTTCTTCATCATGTAAAATCTTTGAATCAGGAGCCTTATAAACTATAAGTATTTTATGTTGACTTTTTTAAATCATAATTCTTGAGTTGCATGGATACTTACATTTAAGAGATTTATGAGAAGTGTATACCTATTGTCTGGGAGGTGAGACTGGAGGACTGCCATTTCAAGACCAACAGTGCAATGACTTAATGAAAATTTGTCTGAAAAAAAAAAGCTGGTATGTAGCTTAATATGAACATGCTGAGATCAATCCTCAGTGCTGGACAATAAGAAAAAAAAGAGTTTAATCTTAAAGTTTTATAGGAATTCTCCAACTGGATAATAATGATAATAATACCCTTTAACTCTATTCAATTCACAGATGCATAATTAAAGGAAAATAACAAACAAGATAAATATTCAAGAAATGAAGACTTTAAGTAACCAATGAAAAAATACTAGATGAAGTGTTTTGCCAGAAAGTAAGGGTTTTTATACAACTGAATTTCAAATGAGAAAGCAAAAGGGTTGTACACTATAAAGGAAGTGAGCAAGACGTAGATTCACTAGCACTGACACTGAACCAGCTGCGTCGTTTTAATCTCTGTTCAGATTGGAACAATCTGGAATGTCTGGGCTCCTAGATTCGTGGTAGTAAGAGATTTAAATCCTCTAAGGGAAAGACTTATCATCTCGATCTAGATTTTTTTCTTCTTTTAAAATCATTAGTATAGTTTTCAACTTTTATGTTGCATTTGTTTTGGAATAATTATTGCTAATATATACTGTGTATATTCTTGTATTCTACTATATGTGTATATGTATATACATGGTATATGATAGTCTAAATTTATTAATAGAGGTGGTGAATATAATCATTAATAGAATTTAACTATTAAATCTATTAAGCAATTTAGTTAAAATCAATAGTCAGTTTTGTGTACCTTTGTTGCCAAAGGGGGGAAGTGATCCAAAGGCAGGGAAGGTGGAGAGCTGGGTGGTGCCAGTGTGCAGAGGTCCCAGCGGTGCTGGATGCCAGGCACAGCTCTTCTACAGACAGAACACGCCCAGGACAAGGGCTGAGCAGGTCTTCCCTAAGGAAAAAGTAAATTCCCTCTTGAGTAGAAAATGTAATTTCCAATGTGATTAAAGGCTAAATCTAAACAAACTTTTTCAGAATTACCATGAAAATCAGTTTTATAATTTATTGTCTGTGTTCAACAATCGACCACAATTTTATTTGCAAGAGGTGTTGGAAATTTAATAATTTCCTAAAGAAAATATATGAGTTTTCAAGCAAGCTCCCTGTCAATCCTTACCAAAAAGCCCATTTCTTTTTCTGATCTCATGTTACTTGGCTAAATATGACTGCTATTTTTCTGTTTTTTAGATTTCAAATAGATTATTGTCAGCCTTAAACTTGCTATATTGATATCACCTCCACCAAGCTTATAGTACTTGTGATTTATGTGTGCAAACTGAAAAATCCATTCATTTAATCATCTAACTCATTTTCATTAAACCTTCCTCCTATGATATCCCTTATTTAATAGAAAAGCTAGTAATTCTCAAACCTTAACAAAATGAGAGAAGAAAAAATATTCAAAACACTCATTACTATTTCATACTTTCAGTTTACATCTGCAGGTACATTGCCCACCAGGGCTTGCTTGATGAAGCGATGGTGTACTTTATGTTTGCTGTTTGGTCATTAAAATGTCTGCCTAAAAAGCTAGGGACATATTTGGACCTGTGTTTATCATTCTGCTCCCCTTTAACTCTTTTCATTGTGGGCTGAAGTATTGTAGTATTGAAATAGCTATTAAAATTGCCACTGAGGCCCATTCCCAAAGATTTCTTCCATGAGCACAGGAAAGCATTGTTGGTACAATTCACTCTAGGGATTTGTGCTTTAAAATGGAAGGAATGAAACTAAGAGACAGGAAAAAGCATGTGGTTAACTACCAATACCTGATCAGTAGGAATCACTGCATGTCCTTAGATCAGTTTTTTAAAATTCACATTTTCTTGAAAATGGGGAGGAATTTTATACACTACCTTCCAGAACTCTACTAGCATAATTTAAAACTAAATTATTTTCCTTGGATATTTTAATATTTTCACTTGCATTTCATTTAATATTTTATAGCCTCTTGGTTAATAAATCTCACTATAATACTACCTAATACCACTAATTGCTTACTCATAAAATATTCATAATCATTAATTTGATATCATGGAGGTACATTTTAAAAATAAGCCTATGAAAAACACAAAAGAATAATTTTCTAGTATTTAATCATTTTGTTTTATCTAGTTTTTTAGAATAGTGATAACTAAATTTATTGTATAAATGTTAAAGCCTCATTGCAGTGATACTAAAAGCCAATTACTCTCTAATATAGTCAGAAATTTTATGGTATTTTTAGCAGATCTTTTATGACACTATTTTAATGTATATTTTGAATGTCAGTATGAAATAAACTATGCTTATTTAAATACCTAAATAAAATTTAAAATTAGGTTTAAAATACTCAGTGTGATTGATGTGATAGTTGATTTTTTAAAAGTAAAAGGTAACAATGGTAAATTAGTGATAAGAATGGTGAATTATTGAAGATTCCAAGTGTTTAAGGATTTTCCTTGAAGTAGTTAGTCAGATCTTTCTGGAGAACAATGCTGATGATCCTCTAGCCCATATGGAATGTTAAAAAATTTGAAGAAAATAACAGGCCGCTGCATTTTATTTTATTCTAATTTCTTATTTTATAGATTATAAATCCAAAGTGTCAAATACTGATTGAATTTACCTGATCTCCACAGATTGAAAATTTCTTTTTTAAGATAGGAAAAATGAAAGTGTTTGAGGCTCTCTTTCTTTTTTAAAAAAAGTATTAAATTGTTACTCCTAAGCATAAAAGTCAAGGTAATGTTCTACTAATATTGTTTTAAATAAGCTTCAGAAGTTTCATCTACATTGGTGTTTATATTGATGATTTCAAATTATGAGATTGAAATATATCAACGATGGCTAAGTAAACTAGCTATTTTGAAATTTCACCTGGCTCTATTCTCAAAAAAGAATACTAAACAGAGATGCAGGTGACAACAATATTGCTCCCAAATTTGGTACCTAATTATAGCGCTTCTATCAATAATATGTTCAAATTATGCTACGAAGGTATCAAAGTACCCAAAAATTATTCAGTATGCAGTTTGAAGATTATGTGGTATGCTACCAAAATTAGAAAGTAAAGGTTTAAACCTGAAATGTTATATTTGTTATTAGATTTTACTATAGGTGTCATGTATAAATATAATCAGTTTGTTTAAATATGAAATTACTTTGAGTAGTTAATGCAATTTTAAACAAGGTGATTTTTTGGAAGGAGTTAAAGTTTTAGTTATTGCAGTTGACTTTTGTTTTATATAAATTTGATACATTTCACTGTCATTTCATCTAACATATATTTTAAAGAAAAGTAAACACAAAGTCAAAAAGAGTAAATTTTACAAGAACTTTAAGGTACTGCTATGAAGCCATATAAAATTAGAAGATGACATTACTGGCATAAATTTCCAGTGCTAATGAAGTTGTGGTCTACTGGTTCCCATATGGTCTGTTTGGCTGTCAAAACCATCTTCTGTATCTCTACAGCTTTAAAGGAGGCATGAAAATAAGTGGAAGCCCATGTGTCCATGACCTAATTAGAATCGGGCTGTTAGCCCAAAACAAAATTAAGTCCTTCTCCTTTCTGTTATCTTTATGCCAATTTTTAAAAATCTCTGGTTTGAGAAACACATTAACTATTTCTTCTACAAGCAAATAGATTTGCTGTTAGTCAAGATAAACTCTTTATAGATAAGTTACTCAGAAAATCAAGTTCACTGATTATCTGTTTGTTTTTAGTAAGAGGCCTTAATGTTAAAAAATGAAATCTATTGTCAAAAAGTAAAAGTCTCACCATTTTTTCTGTAGTGCATTTCAATTGAATTACTTTAAATTTCATATATGAAAATTCTTTTAAATTCACTTAGAAAAGATTGTGCTTATGGATTCATAGTCAAGTGATGTTTTCTAATAAAATTATAGTCCTAGGTAAGTGAATATGTCTATCAGTCAGCTCTCCATTTAGCACAATTTTAATTCTTAAGAAAATTCCTCATTTTGTTCATAATATTACCTTTGTACATTTAAAACATGTTTAGTATTGGTTAAAATTATTGTTCAGTTATTTATTCCAAGTAAATCTACATTTTCTTTGAAACATCCTGATATTTGTAGGCAGTTATCAAACTTCAGTTCTCTTAATCTTCACCCAGTAATGTAGAGCTATTTTAACTTCCTTAACGGTGTTGCTGTGTTAGCCATTTCATTCATTCTTGAAATTCTTCTCTGGATCCTCATAGTTATTTAATCTTTACAGTAACTGGACTCCTTGAAATGAAAGCAGAGGAAGAAATAAATTTTTCTAAGTAGTCCCAATGCTTTATAACTTCCTAAAGTACCACAAAACATTCTTGTAAAGGCTAAGATAGTACACAGTTACATTTGTGTGCGTAGAGGACAATATATTCCAGAGTGTCGAGTCAGAGAGCACTTGTAGTTTGTGCACCATGCATAGAAGTGCAATTGTTAGGTTTTTTCCACAATTCCCAAGCTGTCCAATGCTATGCAGTTCATTTCAAATAGCTTGAGGGTAAATTTATTGGAACAGTCTTTAGTGTACCCTCACTTCTTACTATAAACAAACAGTGATTTTGGTTTTGTAAATATTTTAGAAAATATTTAAATATAATATCTTCCAAGATAAATTGGCTCATCTCATTGCCTGAGCTCATCCATTCTAATTCTTTTGCCATTTTTTAGCATAAACAATTTTTAATCTGTGAAAGCTCTTGTTATGGGTCAGTGATTTGGCTCAGTGGTTCTGGCACCTGCCTGGAAATAGAAGGTCCCAAGTTATATTTTTGATACAAAAAATAAGAAAAGAAAAAAATAACAACAAAAACAAGATCTGTTATTACTAGATAGAAGAAAAACAAGTATTGTTAAAAGGATTTAATGGATGTATCCTGCAAAACTATCTTTCAAAATCAATGGGGAGATAAGATACTTCCATGACAAAGATCACCTGAAAAACTTTACAAATATAAAACCTGAGTTCCAAGAAATTCCAAAGAATATCTTGGAAAAAAAAAATGAAGGTCACAAATTCATGACACCTAGCAGAATGAACTCATTGGGTGCGGCCAAACCCTTCTCGAGGTGCTTCCACTTATTCTCCCCCACCTCTCTCCTGGTGGACAAAAAGAGGCCATGCCCCTTTAAGAAACCATAGCAATGCATAGATGCAGGTAACACAGGTGACGCAGACCAATCATACATTGCTAAATGCTGCTTCTGCCTTTGTACCTAATCACATCCCTCTGTGAGCACTGCACCTGCCCTCTCCTATCACATCCCAAGGCGCCCTATGTGAATGCCTGTAATCACCATGATAATAAAGGAGAAGCTCCCCATCCACGTGGAGTCTGGTTGTTGTATTTCCATGTCCCCCTCACCCTCCTGAGGCCATCGGATGACAGAGACAGCATGGTAACCAGACCATGCCGGATTACAGTTGCGCAAGGCAACAAATTGAATGGAAAAAAGAAAGGCAAAGAATAAAAGAGCCAAGAGGAGGAAAACACCATGAAAGTGGTAAATCAGGCTGTATCAGTCATACCATTAATGTCAGTTGCCTCAGTGTATCAATTAAAAGACATGGACTGGCAGAATGGATTAAGAAAAAGAAGACCCTACATACTATATACAAGAAACACAGCTAATTCAGAAGAAAAGTAATAGCCGAAAGTGAAAGAATGGAAAACAATTTCCATGTGACAGGAAACTGCAAAAAAGCAGGAGTAGCTATCCTATTTGCAGACAAAATAGATTTCAAACCAAAACTGATGAAGAGAGATGAAGAAAGACACTATATCCTCATACAGGGAGCAGTCCAGGGGAAAGAGATGGCATTCATAAATATTTATGCACCAAATTTTGGGGCACCCAATTGTATAAAACAATTAATGGAGATGGAAAGCCAGATAAGCACTAATGCAATAGTAGTAGGGGACTTCTACTGTCACAAATAGACAGATTGCTGGACAAAAAAATAATCAATAATGAAATACTTAAAGTGAACCAAGTTTTTGAACAAAAGGACTTAATTGATTCCTACAAAGTATTTCACCCAACAAGGTGAGAATAGACATTCTTCTCAAGTGATCATGGGCCATTCTCCAAAATAGACCATATGCTAGTTCATAGAACATGTTTAAGTAAATCCAAAGGAATGGAAATTATCCCCTGTATACTGACAGGCCATGCTGCCTTGAGATTGGAGCTGAATAGCAAAAGAAATTTGAAGATCCTACAAACACATGGAAATTGAACAGTACTCTGCTGAACAACCAATGAGTCACAAAAAAATTCAAGAAGACATTAAACAGTTTTTACAATTAAATGATCATCTCAATACAATATACAGGAGTTTATAGGACAAAATGTAAATAATTCTATGAGGGAAATTCATGGCAGTGAATGCCTACACCAGGAAAACAGAGCAAGCTCAAATAAGCAATCTAAAGCTGAACCTCAAGCTACTAGAAAAAAGGGGAGCAAGACAGACCCATAGCTCTTATTAACACAGAAATTGTAAGGATCAGAAAAGAATGCAATGGAGACTAAGAGAAAAATACAAAAAAAAATCAATGAATCAAAGAGTTGATTTTTTAAAAGTATAAACAAAATTGAAAGACCTCTAGCCAACCTCATCAAAGGGGGAAAAAGGCTCAAATATATGCTATAAGGGATGAAAAGGGGAAAATCACAGTAGATCCAGCAGAAGTCCAGAGGATAATAAACACCTACTGTGAAAATATATACTCCAATAAGATGGAGAACATAAAAGAAATGGATAGATTCCTAGACCCATATGAACTTGCAATGTTGAACAAAGAAGATATAAAAAATGTTAAACAGCCCAATATCAATCTGTGAAATTAAAAATGGAACAAAAAATCTACCAACAAAGAAAAGCACTGATCCTCATAGCTTTACTGCTGAATTTTACAAAATTCTTAAAGAAGAGTTAATGCCACTACTTCTCAAACTCTTTAATGAAATCAGAAAGGAAGCAGTGTTCCCAAATTCATTCCTGCAGGCAATCATTACATTGATTCCAAAAGGAGAGAAAGACCCAACCAGTAAATAAGCCTGCAGACCAATCTCCCTAATGAACACTGATGTAAAAATCCTCACTAAGATACCAGCAAACAGAATACAGAGAATCATCAAGAAGATCACACACCCTGATTAAGTTGTATTCATCCCAGGGATGCAAGGATGGTTCAACATATGTAAATCAGTAAATGTAATACACTACATAAATGGACTCAAGGACAAAAACCATATGGACTTCTCAGTAGATGCAGAAGTGTTCAACAAAATCCAACACCCATTTATGATCAAAACCCTACAGAAAATTGGAATAGATGGACTTTATCTCAACCTAATAAAAGTTATATGTGAGAAACCAAGAGCCAGCATCACCCTAAATGATCAAAAACTGAAACCTTTCCCACCAAGATCAGGAACAAGACAAAGATGTCCATTTTCACCACTCCTGTTCAATATAGTGCTAGAAACATTAGCCACAGCAATTAGATAAGAGAAAGAAATAAAAGGAATAAAGATAGGAAAGAAAGAACTTAAACTGTCACTATTTGCTGATGACATGATACTCTATATAGAAGATCCTCAAAGTTCAAAGACAGCTAAACTGAATCACCAAATTTTGAAACATAGCTGGCTGCAAGATCGGTGCTCAAAAATTGATCACCTTTGCATACACAAAGAACAGTCTATTTAAGAGAGAAATTGAGCGGTCAATCCTTTTCACAGTAGCAGTCAAAAAATGAACAAACAGGGCCAGAGATTTAGCTCAATGGTTCTGGCGCCTGCCTCAGAAGCACAAGGTCCTGAGTTCGATCCTCAGTAACCACATATAATGCTTGGCATGGTGACTCATGCCCATCAGCCATCAATACCACAGTGCCAGGCTTGGCAGCTCACACCTGTCATCCCAGCACTTGGGAGGCAGAGGCAGGAGGATTGCTGAGTTCCAGGCTTACCTGGGCTACATAGTGAGCTCATGGCCAGCCTGAACTACAAAGCGAGACACTGTCTCAAAAAAAAAAAGAGAGAGAGAACCAACAAAGGAGGTAAAGGACCTCTACTCTGAAAACTGCAACACTCTGAAAAAGAAGATAGAAGATACCAGAAAATGGAAAGACATCCCTTATTCCTGGGTAGGAGGAACCAATATCATCAAAATGGCTATACTCCCACAACTCCTATATAGATTCACTGGACAAAAAAATCAGTAATGAAATACTTGAATAAGCCAAGTCTTTGAACAAATGGACTTAATTGATGCCTACAGAGTATTTTACCCAACAAGGTCAGAATAGACCTTGCAATCCCAATAGAAATCCAAACAGCATGTTTCACAGATTAGAGAAAATAATCCAAAAATTCATCTGAAACCACAAAAGACCTAGAATAGTAATAGGAATTCTAGTCAACAAGGACATGGTAGGTGGTATCACGATCTCCAATGTGAAAATATACTACAGAGCCAATGTGATAAAAACTGCATGGTACTGACAAAGTAACAGATCCAAGGATCAATGGAATAGATTAGAAGATCCAGAAACAACTCCAGATATACTAAGGCAGCGCTTTTTCAAGAAAGGAGCTAAATATCCTCAATGGAGGCAAGATAACCTCTTTAACAAATGGTTCTGGAAAACCTGGGTTTTAACCTTCCAAGACTAAAATAAGACTTATCTCTTTCACTGTGTACTAAACTAAAATCAAAGTGGATTAGAGACTTAAACATTAAAAGAAACACTAAGTCTACTGAAAAACAGGTTAGGTAGAATTCTTGGACACAATGGCTTGGGGAAAGACATTTTGAACAAAACCTCCGTAGTATGTGAACTAGCAGAAGGAATCAACAACTAGGACCTCATCCTGTTAATGTTCTGAACAGCAAAAGAAATCACCAGCAGAGCGAAAAGAGACCCAACAATATGGGAAAACAATTTTACCAGCTGTTCCTCAGGTAAAAGGCCATATCTAGAGTATAGAAGAGCTTTAAAAAAATCAACCCTCACCCAATTTAAACACCCAATTCAAAACTGTACATTTGAAATGAACAGATACTTTCAGAGGAAGAAGTAAAAGCAGCTAAAAAGCACATGAAGAAATCCTCGACATTACTGTTTATTCAAGAGATGCAGATGAAAACAACACTGAGATTTCCTCTAACTCCACAAAGAATGGATGCTCTTGCCGGGCGTGGTGGCTCACACCTGTAATCCCAGCACTCGGGTGGCAGAGACAGGAGGATTGCTGAGTTCGAGGCTTGCCTGGGCTACATAGTGAGCTCAGGACCAGCCTGAACTATAAAGCGAGACCCTGTCTCCAAAAAAAAAAAAAAAAAGAATGGATGCTCACTTAAAATTAGCCAGTAACAAATGCTGCAGGGACAAAAGAACCCTTCTCCACTGTTTGTGGGAATGTAGAGTGGTACAACCACTATGGAGATCAGTGTGGACATTCCCCAAAAAACTAGAATTAGAGGTCCTATTTGACCCTGCTATTCCTGTGCTAGTGATATACATGAAAGAATTAGAAGAATCATATCACAGTGACATATGTGCACCCATGTTTATAGCACTTAGGTTTGTTATAGCTCCGTTTTGGAAACAACCCAAATCCCTATTAACTGGAGACTGGATTGAGGAGATGTGTGTGTGGTTTTTTTCTTTTAAATAAAATTTAATATTACTTTGCCATAAAGAACTATAAGTTTGAGTCATCCATACTCAAATGGACATACCTTGAGGACCTACTCATAAGTGAAATAAATAGGTCAAAGATATGTAAGTACCATATCTTTCCTCTGATATGAGAAACCAAAAATGTAAATGAGTTCTAGAATGTATGGCAGATACTGTGAAATAGAAAATATTAAAAGGGAAATGGGATAGGGATAAGTAATGAGAGGAAAGAAAAATTGTAATGGTAAAGAAAGGGAAACAAAGCTTATGTATATAGGGGTAGGGATTGTAAGTTGGGTAGGGGAATCAGATAAATGAGAATTAAGTCACGTCATACACTGGTACAAATTCTCAGTGTTGAATGTGATCATGCTGTGTATATAAAGTGTACCTATTTTGCAGTAAAAAATAAAATATTTGAAAAAATGTGGACTGTTATGTTGAAATAATAATTATTGAGTAGTACTAGGTAATTATTCCCCATTAGTATCTATGCCTAACTTTTAGATTGAATGTGAAATTGAATTTATCATCTCACAACCAGAATCTTAGAAATGTAAACTTCATCCCAGACAATGAAATTTTCTCCCTCATTGTCTTTTTCTTGTTAAGGAGATATCACTTTGACCCCTAACATTATGACTATTAGTGTAAATCTGATTATTTTCTAACTATTTTAATAGACCAAAGAATGTGTGCCATGATGATTGGACAATATTATGCCAATTTTAATAATAGTGTAGTAGTGCATATTTAAATATTTAGTATTAGGTTCTCTTTGCCTTACCTTCAAAAAAATCTAGAGTCAAATTCAGTATCTAAATTTAAGATACTCATATCTTGTGGCCCTTTTATTCATTTAGATACTTTGTCCTAATTTATCCATGTATCTGTGTTTTTTACTTTTTTTTTTTTTTTTTTGGCAGTACTAGGTATCAAATTTGGGCCCTCATGCTTCCAAGGTAGGTTCAGTACCACTTGAGCTAAATTCCCGGCCCCTGTTTTTATTACTTTTTAATTTCTAACCCAAATTTGTAAGAAACATGTATTAAAAGTATAGGCTATCTTCAATAGTCATATGTGTTTATAAATACTCCAATTCATATTTCTATATTCCCAACATTTCTCAGATAATTATCACTGCCAAACTTATGACAAAAAGAGTGTGATTATAAGTTTCTGTAACTGATATTAGAGAACTTGTATTAACATATCTAAATTGGTTTTTAATCTCCTAGTGATGTTTCCACATAAAGTTATTAATAAAAAATGATTAAGTTTTGCATAAATTAAGATACAGGCTAAGCTATCACAGAGGTTCCAAACTTTGTAGCTTCTATAAGATGATTTATTTCTTTTTCACTCACTGGTCATGAATAGGGAACCTCTGTTCCCTGGAGGAAGCCAGTGCCCCCAGCTGGGGTGGTGGTTTCTGCCAGTCTGACCACACACCTGGCTTCCTGCACAGTGGGCAAGGGTACTGCTCTTGCAGACGTGGGCTGTCTAGGGAGGGAACACCAACCTGTGCCTACTTTCTAACAGCAGGTTTCAGTTGTGTAGTCACATCTATGAGTCCTACTTAAATTGTAATTTTGGAGGGAGAGTAATGAGGAGTAAAGAAAATATGAGATAGTAATTAAAAAGGGAAACAAAGCTCATGCATTTAGGGGCCCGGGGGTTGTGGGGTGGGTAGGAGAATAGAAAAAAATGAGAATTAAGTTGTGTCATATACTGGTACAAATTCCCAATATTGAGTGTGATCATGATGTGTATATACAATGTACCAATAAAGATAAAAATAAACTTTAAAAAGATACACAAAAAATAGCACTTCGTAAATATAAAGTTTCGTCAGGATGGTGCTGCTTTTTTCTGTTGCTGGAGGGACCTGAGCTGAGCTGTGGCATACTCACCATTTCTCCGTATTTAGCTGCTCTGTGCACATGGCCTTTGTTTTTCTGTTATTTTTAAACTTTAAAAACTCTGTCATAATCGAAAGGGAAGCAGTACTCCCCAAATCATTCCTTGAAGCAACCATCACCTTGATTCCAAAGGCAGGGAAAGATCCTGCAAAAAAAGAAAACTACAGGCCAGTTTCTCTAATGAACATTGATGCAAAAATCCTCAATAAAATACTGGCAAACAGAATACAGAGAGTTATCAAGAAAATCATACACCCTGATCAAGTCGGATTTATCCCAGGGACGTAAGGCTGGTTCAACATACATAAATCAATGTAATACACTATATTAACAGACTCAAGGACAAAAACCATATGATTATCAGGCCGGAGGGTTAGCTCAGTGGTTCCGGCGCCTGCCTCGCAAGCGCAAGGTCCTGAGTTCAATCCCCGGAAACCACATACAATGCTGGGCGTGGAGACTCATGCCCACCAACAATCAATACCGCATACCACAGTGCCGGGCATGGTGGCTCAGGAGGATTTCTGAGTTTGAGGTTTGTCTGGGCTACATAGTGAGCTGAGGGCCAGCCTAAACTACAAAGCGAGACCCTGTCTCCAAAAAAAGTGCCAATTGTGTGATTGCAGACTTGTGCAACCATTGCGGAGATCTGTGTGGAGATCTCTCAGAAAACTAGGACTAGGGGTCCCGTTTGACCCTGCTATCCCCCTGCTAGGAATATATCCAAAAGAATTTTAAAACTCACATTGGAAAGACAGATGTACACCATTGTTCATAGCAGCTCAGTTCGTGATAGCTCAGTCTTGGAAACAACCCAAATGCCCATCAACTGGAGAGTAGATAAACAAGATGTGGTTTTTTTTATAAAATGGAATATTATTCTGCCATAAAGGATGACAAGATCAATCCATTATGTGCAAATGGAGACACCTGGAGGATATACTAATAAGTGAAATCAATAGATCACAGATAGGCAAATACCAGATCTTCTCTTTGACATGAACACCTGTAGATACAAATGAGCTCTAGAAAGTATGACAGCTTTTTTTTTTTGAGTCAGGGTCTCACTTTGTAGTTCAGGCTGGCTCTGAGCTCGCTATGTAGCCCAGGTAAACCTCAAACTCAGCAATCCTGTCTCTGCCTCCCGAGTACTGGGATTACAGGCATAAGCCACCATGCCCAGCACTGTGGTATGTGGTGTTGATTGCTGGTGGGCGTGAGTCACCACGCCCAGCATTCTATGTGGTTACTGGGATCGAACTCAGGATTTTGTGCTTGCGAGGCAGGCGCCAGAACCACTGAGCTAGATCTCCGGCCCTGAAAACTATTTTTTGAAACCCTAGAGGTACTGTGGAAATTTACACTTAGTCACAGAATGTTTACAAGCAACATATATGCCTCTATGTTGCAAACTGAAGAAATGATGCTTTAATTAATCTAATTTATTACTTTATATATTTTAGAAATACATTATGACCACATTCTGACTATACATATCTGGATTCATATTTTTCCTGTTGTCCTACTCTACCTTCAACTCCTGCTCTCTCTTCAACCCCCATCCTGCTCATATATATAAGTTTTGTTCTTATTTTTTTCCTTTTTCCTTTCAAATATTTTCTTTCCCTTTTTTTCATTCCCTTGCCCCCACTCAGTTGCTATTTCCTTTGAATATTTTCTTCCTATTTCACAATACTGTCATACATTTTTTACCTCATTTGTATTTTCAGGTTTTCACACTAGAGAAACAAATGTGGTACTTACATATCTGTTTCTCATTCATTTTTACTTATAAGCATGGCTGCAAGGTGCACCCATTTAGCTATAAACGTCTCTAATTATCCTTTATGGCTAATACTCCATTTTTGTTAAAAAAAAAACCCATATCTTCTTTATCCAGTCTCCAGTTGATGAGCATTTATGCTGTTTCCAAGAGTTAGCTATTATAAACTGAGTTGCTATAAATACGGATACACATGTCACTGTGGGATGATGCTGTTCTTTCATGAGTATCCCCAGCAGGGAAATAGAAGGTCAAAAGGTACCTCTAATCCTAGTTTTGTGAGGAATCTCCACACTGATTTCCATAGTGATTGCACCAGTCTACATTCCCACCAAGAGTGAAAGATGATTTCTTTATCTTCAGAATCATGCTGGAGTTTGTTATTGATTTCTTGATAGCAGCCATTCTTTCTGGAGTAAGATGGAATCTCAGTGTTGTCTTCAACTGCATCTCCTGAATGACCAGTGATGTTGAACATATGTGTATGTGCCTCTTTGCTGCTTTTACTTCTTCATCTAAAAAATGTCTGTTCATGTTAGATAGCCACTTATGAACTGGGACTTTAAATTTGGGGGTTTCACTTTTTTGAGTTCTTTATATATTCTAGATACTAAACCTTTGTCTGAGAAACAGTTGGTAAAATTTTTTCAAAATCTATAATCTGTCTTTTCGCTCATAATTATCAGTGATTTTTCTCACTGTGCAGAAGCTTTTTAATGAGATGTCATTTGTTGATTCTTTCTGATAGCTCCTGTGCCACTGAAGTTTTGTGCATAATTTTTTTCCCTAGGCCAGTTTCTCCAACAGTTCTACCTAACATATCTTCCAGAAGATCTATCTTGAATTTCCTTTGATTTCAGTTTAGTGCCTAGTGAAAAATGTAGGTCTAGATTTAATCTTTTGCAGGTCATGAGCCCCAATTTGCAACTATATTATAAGGATAAAGTGCTAAAAACAGCATGGTACTGGCAAAAAAACAGACCTGAGGACCAACAAAACCAATTTAATGATACAGAAAAAACTCCAGGCATACTAAGCCACCTCGTTTTTGACAAAGGAGCCAAACACCCTCAATGAGGGAAAGATAGCCTTTTATTAAAAGTACTGGAAAACCTGGGTTATAACTTTCTCTATAATTTTGATGTACTGACTTCTAATCAAATATATTTAAAAATCCCATTATACATACTCTCACTACTTCAACCTGAGTCATATTCTTAGAAAAGGAAGAATATGATTAAATACACAGATAAGTGACATAAATGAATTAACTTTTAAATTCTGAAATCATTTACTAAGAAGTTTTATATATTACCAAAAATCTAAGTATAGATAAAAATACATACTTGTTGATACAGTAGAAAAAACAATAGGATGAAAAAGGTAAAGAGGGTATTAATGAAAAAACTAAGTTTGAATTTTTGTCTTAGCCTCTTATCTTGCCTTATCTTTTCATTGACTTGGTACTCCAAAATAAAAAGATGGCTAAATAGAATTAATAGAGATGGAACACCCAATATCCTTTGACTGTGAAATTTGTCAACATTACTTTGGTTCTGCTTTAAAGATCCCAATGTTGAGTGTGATCATGATGTGTACATAAATGTACTAATAAAGTAATTAAAAACAAACAAGAAACAAAACAAAAAGATGATAGACTATCAGAATGTTCTGTTAACTTGGGAGCATAACATTTCATTTGTTTAATATTTCAAATATTCTGCCCAAGATAAAACTATTCAATAACCTAACCCTGAACACCATCTGGATGCCAGATATGGCTGAAACTTACGATCAAATGAGTAGCACGTAATTATTGTACAGCCTGAACAAATTGGTTTCTAAATAACCTATGAAAATTATATTGTTCACTTTAACTGTTTTACTTCTTTTTTTCCTGTTATTTCCTGATTGTTTTTGTGGGATGTTACAAGTATACAGCCTGGTAGAATCTACTCATTACATCTGGTTTTGTTTTGTTTTGTTTTTTTAATAAGTTACATTTGAAAATAGTGGAGGTGAGGCTCCTAGTAAAAGAAGCTAAATCCACCAAGATTTTTTCAGCAGAAATTAATTTTTATTGTTTTGCTAAAAGGTTATAAAAATATTTTAGGTGCTTGGAAATTGAATAGATCAGTGCTCTAGGCAGTTTTGGATTGACTATAAAAAGCCTGTTTCTCTCGGTTTGTGTAAGACACTAAACCTCATAGTGCATGCTAACGTGTGTTTTGTTAGCCATTGTTGCCTTGAAGAGTCATTATATTCAGTAACTGAAGTCTCACACTCTTGTTCCTGTTTATCTTGCCATGTACCACAGATGGAGTAAATGGGCCTGTAATTCCTTAGGGTTTTAAAAATTCACTGTTGTAGTTTAGAAATTGTGGCTGCACCATTGACTTTCTCCATAACAGCCTGGTTCAGCGTGGCGTCCTAGTTGTAAAGCCTGCATAGATTAGACCAGTAGCTTTGCTTACAATCTCTTTATGGACTGTTAATCACCAAAGGAGAAAATATAATGGATTGCAAATATTTACTAGACTTATGTTTCTATGTGCAGCTGTGCCTTGATAATTTGATCAAGGTTTGTAAGACAGTTTATCCCAGAGAGTTTTGTGATTTTGAATTTAAATGAGGTGGGGTGAGTATTTAGCTTTAGTGGCTTTGATTGTGAGCCATTAAATGAAAGCTTTTCATTTATGACATAATACATGAAAATAGTAAAAACAGACTTAGTATTATCCATTAACCACATGTAATTGGATGTGTAAGTATAAAGAAAAATTACATCCCTACATAAATGTTCATTGAAATTTTTCCCATGGGAAAGGAGGAAATTGACAATTCTGTTCAAAGGGCAGAAAAGCAGAATAATACAAATACATACCTTGTAAGGAATATCTACTTCATTGATATTTTTTACTTGGATGATGAACAAAATATCCATTCCAAGTGCATATGCTATGTACCATATTTAATTAATAAATGCCTGTCTCACACATAAGCTCTTTCTCTCCAAATGTGTATTACTTTAATATTTCTCTGCTTAGTAAGAAATTTTAATGGGAAAGATAATTTAAGCAGCTAATCTTGTCCTGCTTTGTAAGCTATTTTTATTAGCTGCTTCTTTATTCACCTGATATCTCCTTTAAAAACAAATACCCAAATACAAGCAGCAGTCAAAGCAAAACCTGTAGGAAACCCTGAATAGGGAAACAAAAGACAGTGAAAGTGAGTCACATACAAAAACACTTGTGATGATTAAAATTAGTTCTGTAGGAAAAAGAATATTTTTAGAAAAACTCATTCAGATAAAGTCAGTGCTGAGAAACAGTTGTTAGAAAAACTCAAATTCCCTCACAAAGGGAAAGCAAATTTGTACTAAACAACAACAACAAAGCCATGTGACCTTTAGAATGAGAGTTGCAATTTTGAGAACCAGGTAGTATTAGTGTATGTTCAAATGCGAAGGGAAACTATGAAAAGCTTAAAAATTGCTAGAGCAGGTTAAATATTTAATGATCCTGTTTCTATAACTATACAGGCATCTAAATGCCAAGTTGAATGTTTCTGTAATGGATAGATCTTGGATAAAACTTAAAAACCAATTACCACAAGTTTGTAGCATATTAGCAATAAATGTACTAAACTAATAAGAAAGTATCAGATTGATTTCAGCTAATAATCTTTCTTACACTCCAGCCATTTGTTTAAAGTAAGCTGCAGAGGCATAGAGGTATAATAGCTATTTTGCAAAGGTTCTTCTCATGGGAAGAAAAAAGAGACTGTGTAATTATGGCCTGGGGACACTCTGTTGGGGCCTAAAGGGGTGAGATAATCATGGAGTCAACCAAGCTTTTATGTTACTTCCAAAGACACCAGCATGTGGTGTAGTCAACCCCTGGGATCCTGGTGCTGCCGCCCAAATTAAGCCTGTTGGCCTGGACATTTAGGGGAGCAATGGGAAGACATGCAGGAGCTGTTGGATACTTCTCTACTATTTCTCTACACCTTTTAACCTAACTTAATTGTGTCACTTGTAAATCCATTGATCTACCTCTTTGATAGATACGTACACTCCTGTTTAGAAGGTCCATGTTGGAGAAAATAGATATAAAATCAAGACATAGTTAAAGCCAATCTCTCTTCTGTGAGAGATTGGTCTGTGAATGAAGAATTCTATGAAAAGTAAACCAATAAGCAAAGATACAAGTAAGCATGGAATCATTTTAAATGTGGTCTCATGTGATTGAAACTGAATTTAGTCTATCCAAATTTGTTTCATAATTCTGAGAAGTGGTCTTCACTTTAACATGGTATTTTGTCAACCATACTGAGAGTCTCAATGGCAAATATTCTATTGTGTTTTGTTATTCATTCAAGATTCAAGTCTCGTCCAATTATTTGGTAGAGAATATATGTTAGTAGAGATAATAATAGAGTGACTAAATTTTTATTTTGGTTTTCTCTTTGTTCATTGCTTTAATTCCAAAATTTTAAGCAATCTAACTTATTCATATATTTATATTTAAATAGGTTAAGAACTAAAATTGGTAGCAAGAAAGTTGTGACTTTTGTTAGAATTCTGACTAAAATGCATTTGGCAATGTCTTTGGTAAAAAAATGTTAAAACTATTTTTTTCTGATGGGAATATGTTGGACAAATAACTTTGGAATACTAATGGAAGAAAATGTCTTTTATTTCTCTACTTAAGCTCATAAGAACTTTTATTTCCCCACAGTCTACTGACTATTTTTTAGTTAAGTCCTGTTTTAGTTTTTAGTTTTTTTTTTTTTTTTTTTTTTTTTTTTGAGACAGGGTCTCTGTAGTTCAGGCTGGTCCTCAGCTCACTATGTAGCCCAGGCAAGCCTGGAAGCCAGCAGTCTTCCTGCCTCTGCCTCCTGAGTGCTGGGATTACAGGCGTGAGCCACCAAACCCGGCACTGTGGTATGTGGTATTGATTGCTGGTGGGCGTGAATCACCACACCCAGCATTGTATGTAGTTACCAGAATCAAACTCAGGACCTCGAGCTTGTGAGGCATGCGCTGGAACTACTGAGCTAAATCTCCAGCCCAATCCTGTTTTAGTTTTCATGTTGTTTGTCATGCTGAGGAAATTATTAAAGATTGAAATTAAAGTAATATTTAAAAATATAATTAGCATAAGCCTTCAACTAGCTTGTGTGTATACATATATACATACATATATATGTGTATGTACACACACACACACACACACACACACATATATATATTCCTGGGTGGAAAAAAAAAAGACAAACTTAAAGAGAACTCTGGATAATATGAAGATTATAATTAAAATATCAGGAATTTTAGGAGTATGTTTTGATGGAGAATACCATTGGTTTGCAGTTCCTTTGAGTTTTTCTGAAGATGAAGATGATATTACACCAATATGGCATTTGAAAACAAACATATAAAAGACAATAGAAGACAATTGGATTATCTTCCTCAGCAGATTTGGACCAGAGATAGAAAATTCAGAGCTAAGAAAGTTTTCAGTGAGTAAAGATGGAAAAGTATAGATAAAAAAGTATTTTTATCTATAAAAATATATCTATGAGATTAGGGTGGGTTGGATGTTGTTCTAAAGAAAAATATCTGATAAATTTCAAAAGAGGAAAAGTTTACAAAACACCTGATCAGTACTCCACAAAACTCTGATGGCCCTCAAAAACAGGAAAACCCTAAGAAACTGCCACAACCAAGAGAAGGTATTTTTTCTCAGAAAACTAAAATAGAAATGTTGGCTTTAAAAATAAAACATGAAAGTCAATAACGATTTAATATGGTATAATTATACAGTATAGTATCAAAAACTGTTTTAGTAGAATTTTAAATTAGTGAAAAGTCAGTGGGCTATTGTAAGAAGAAAATGGCTTACCAACACATGTAGAGAATGATTTCAAATTTTATAAAATATAGTATTCCAAAATGATGTATTCAGCTATGACATGTTTAGCTTTCTTCTGCTCCATGCTCTGTGAAAGTTCATTGTGGAGCATCAGCTATTGCCATTCTGTTTTTTTTGTTTGATGTAGGTGGCTGGTGAGAATGTTACAGGCTTTTTAAACACATTTTGCAAAATTTTTAAAGAGGCCTTGGATTAGGTGTTTGTTGTGACTTGTATTTCAAATCATATTGTTAAAATAAATTATAATTTAATTTAAAAACCATTTTTTAATCCACTAACCAAATGGAATTCAGAGTTCCATAATGAATCCAAGACTCAAGTTTTAGCAGTCCACATGTGAAGAGTCACTGAAAGTCTGTTTTGCTAATGATTTTCAAATTGGAACTAAATGCTTTCTTTGAAACATGAGTCATAATTAGATACCATAAGAAAAAAATAATCTGTTATGATAAAGTCCAAACTATTATTATAGTAGTTAAATATTGGTTAAGTTTAATATTCTATTTGAGTTATAGTTTTGAGTCAATTCATTCAGATTATCTGAATATAGAAAGATACATTTGAAGCTAAGTGTGATGCTGCATAGGTATAATTCCAGCACTCATGAGATAGAGAGAGGAGGATTATCACAAGTTTGAGGGCAGCTTCTGCCACAAATCAAGTTCAAGGTCAGCCTGCACTATGTGAAGCAAGACCCTGGCTTAAAAAAATGTCTCCAAGGGCCAGAGATTTAGCTCAGTGGTTCCGGCACCTGCCTCGCAAGTGCAAGGTCCTGAGTTTGATCCCCAGTGACCACATACAATGTTGGGCGTGGTGACTCACACCCACCAGCAATCAATACCACATACCATAGTGCTGGGCGTGGTGGCTCATGCCTGTAATCCCAGCACTCAGGAGGCAGAGATGGGAGCATAGTTGAGTTCAAGGCTTGCCTGGGCTATATAGTGAGCTCAGGGCCAGCCTGAACTACAAAAAGCAAGACCCTGTCTCCAAAAAAAAAAAAAAAAAAAAAAAGTCTCCAAGTAAAACAGAGATAAAATATTTATCCCTTAAATTTTAACTAAATCTTCATATTTTTAGAAATATAAAGACACATAAAATCTCATAATCACTATGCACGTATATGTCTAATATAATATATTGTTTCAAAACTTTTACAAAGAAAGAGGTCTTCCAGATATAACTGGAAATGTTCTTCACTAATATTCTGTATTCACAAATTTAGCTTAAAGTTGATTTGTATCAATCCTGTCACTATTTCAATAATTTTAGTAAGTAGGTAGTACAGATCCAAATGCATTTTAATGTAGTATTTACACTTACATATTATGAAACTTGAAATAAATTAAATTTATTATTCTAATCCTTTTGTTACTTCTGCAGATATATTTCAAGTTTATCTATGTTTGTAAACAAAGCATAATTGATATATATTAAATAGTAAATATATCATTTTTATCCTTATAACTATAGGTGAACATAAAATTCATGCTCTCCTTTAGTCTTTCCTGAGAGTCTCATACATAATGAAAAATAATGTACTCTGTCTTTTAGAATTCAATCTAGTTGGGCATGGTGGCTCATGCCTGTAATCCCAGCACTCAGGAGGCAGAAGCAGGAGGATTGCTGAGTTCAAGGCTGGCCGGGGCTACATACTGAGCTCAGGGCCAGCCTGAACTACAAAATGAGACCCTGTCCCCCCCAAAAAAAATTCAGTCTTGTCATGGAAAAGGATATCTATAGAACATGACCCTTTGAGAGTGTATTATGGTTCATATAACTCAGTCTGATGGTTAGCAAAGGACTCCTTAAGGAGAAAAAAATTGTCGATATTTATTAACATGAATTTTTTTGTACAGGTAGTGGCAAACTTGACAGAGAAACTAATATGGTCATCTCCAGACAACAGGTGTCATAAGCAAGGACAAGATTGAATTTTGCAAGGATCTATGTTCCTTGAGTACAGTGTCATGTATGAGTGGGAAAGTTCTGAAAGTGAACAAAGCTAACATGCTTTGGATGTTCAGTTAAAACACCGAGATATTTCTCTGAAAAAAAAAGGAATATTTTCTGAGTTATATATTAATTGTGGAAAGAAACTAATCAGATTACTGTGTTAAAAATATGGTGTTGATAGAAATGTGGACAATTTATTACAGAAAGCAAAAGGCCTTTTCTCAAGTTGGTAAGCCCAAACCCAGCTTAACAAGTTAACTTGGAAAAAAGAAGGTAAACTTTAGTTATATGAAGTAGCAATTCCCTCGATTGATTTTTCATTACAGGGTGAAAATCAGCACAGCCTTCCTACACATGGAACTTAAAAAAATCTTTATTGGTGCATTATATATACACATCATGATCACACTCTGTTGAGAATTTGTACCAGTATATGACATGATTGGATTGTCATTTTCCCCATTCCCCCACCAAACGTACAACCCCTGCCCCCTATATACATAAGTTTTGTTGCCCTTTTTAAATTACCATCGCATTTCTCCTTTCCCCTTGTTACTTATCCCTACACCCCATCTTCCTTTGAATATTTTCTAATGCAGAATATCTAGAATATATTCTAGAGCTCATTTACTTCTTCAGTGTCTCACACCAGAGAAGAGATATTTACACATCTGTGACCTATTTATCTCACTTATGAGTATGTCCTGAATGTACATCCATTTGAATATAAATAATGCAAAATTATCTTTTATGGCAGAGTAATACTTCATTTTATTAAAAAAAAAAACCCACATCTTCTTTATCCAGCCTCCAGTTGATGGGCATTTGGGTTTTTTCCAAGATTTAGCCATCACAAACTGAGCTGCTATAAACATGGGTGCACAAATGTTGCTCTGATATGAATCATTTAATTCTTTCATGTACATATCTAGGAGGGTAATAGCAGGGCCAAATGGGACCTCTAATCCAAGATTTTTGAGGAATCTCCACACTGATCTCTGTAGTGGTTGCACCAGTCTACCTTTCCACCAAAAGTGGAGAAGTGCTGGTTAATTTCAAGATAGCAGCCATTCTTTGTGGAGTGAGATGAAATCTCAGTGTTGTTTTCATTTGCATCTCTTGAATGACTAGTGATGTTGAACATTTCTTCATATGTTTCTTAGCTGCTTTTATTCTCTGAAAAGTGTCTGTTCATTTCAGATGCCCATTTTTGAATTGGGTCTTTAAATTTGGGGGGACTGATTTTTTAAAGCTCTTTATATATTCTAGATAGTAGCCCCTTGTCTGAGAAACCACTAGTGAAATTTTTTTCCCAGTTTGTTGGTTGTCTTTTCGCTCTGCCAGTGGTTTATTTTGCTGTGCAGAAGCTTTTTAATAGGATGAGATCCTAGTTGTTGATTACTTCTGCTAGTTCTCATGTGCTACAGAGGTTTTGTGGATAAAGTCTTTCCCTAAGACAGTGTCTCCAAGAGTTCTACTAATGTGTTTTGCAGCAGGTTTAGTGTTTCTGTTTTAATGTTTAGGTCTCTAAGCTATTTTGATTTTAGTTTAGTGCATGGTGAAAGAGGTAGGCCTTGCTTTAGTCTTTGGCAGGTTAAAGTCAGTCTTTCTACACCATTTGTTGAACACACTGTTTTTCCTCCATTGAGTATATCCAGTTCCTTTGCAAATATAAGGTGGCTTAGGGTATCTGGAGTTGATTCTGGGTCTTCCAATCTATTCCATTGGTCCTCAGGTCTCTTACTTTGCCAGTACCATACCGGTTTTCTTTTCTTTTTTTTTTAATCACAATGGCTTTGTAGTATAGCTTCAAGTTGGGGATCGTGATACCCCTACCAAGACATGGAATTTATCATTCCAAAGTCTTTATTTTTAGTACCTGATGTTCAGTTGCTTACCTACCTGATTCACTCATATTCTGCATATTTCATGTAACCAAAGTGGAGCTCATGTCTTTTCTGTCTTTGTCCTACATCAATGATGGAGAAACTTTTTTAGAGACTGCAACCCCAAATCTAGTTATTGCAGAGTACCAACACTGCAATTAAACTTGAGCACCAAGGTTTTATTTTAGGAGAGAAAACTCATATGTTAACATATTTTGTCTTAAAAGGAAAACGTAAGGGCCGGAGGGTTAGCTCAGTGGTTCCTGTGCCTGCCTCGCAAGCGCAAGGTCCTGAGTTCGATCCCCGGTAACCACATATAATGCTGGGCGTGGAGACTCACACCCATCAACAATCAACACCACATACCACAGTGGCCGGGCATGGTGGCTCACGCCTGTCATCCCAGCACTCGGGAGGCAGAGACAGGAGGATTGCTGAGTTCGCGGCGGCTTGCCTGGGCACCATAGTGAGCTCAGGGCCAGCCTGAACTACAAAGCAAGACCCTGTCTCAAAAAAAAAAAAAAAAAGGAAAACATAATAACAGGGATTCCAGTGAGACAAACAACTTCTTACAAAAGGGTGAAAGTTTACAAATGTTCTTTTGCACAATTAATGTGGTCTCTGCGGTTGATGGATGCTGGTAATTTGTCAAATCTTGGTTCATACTTTGTTAGTTTGAAAGCACCACTTCATCTGTTAGTCTGTTTCTTGTGTAAGATTTTACATAATTGAACCCTGAAAACAGCTGCTGACAAGCATAAGATGATCTGAACAAGTAAAAAAAGAAGCAATCCCAAGGGCTTTTAGTGACTCTAACATTATTTGGCAAGTTCCACATTGTAAGGATTTCATTTAAGAACTACCCACTGTGCTGTCCTTTGTCACCCTTTCATACTCTATTGCCTCTATCTTCTCTAATGTTGCGTCCAGGTCATATAATTTATTTGTCCAGGTACACCAGTTTTGCAATTTCAATAGCTCTATTTCTAGATTTCCAACTTCTAGCTAGCCTAAGCAGGAAAGATGAAGTTAATTCATATTTACCTTTATCTGGAGATATTATTCATATTTATCTTTATCTGGACAAAGAAAAAAACAGTTCCATGTTATGGAACTGTAAAAATATGTTATAAAACTTCTTTGCAGCTGCTGCAATGCTAGAAAATTTCTCAAAGATTTCCTGATAGCTTATAGGACTGTCTGAAAATGTAGAATTTTCTAAATACATTTTTAGATTTGGAAAATATTTTAGCTGCCCACTTTCAAGGTCTGGGTGATTTGGCCCATGTGCTGACAGAGAGGGCTTTGGGGCAATGAGTGTGACATTATTAACCTACTACATTCTTTATCTTGGAAAAGAGAGAAGGAGATGAGTATGACTGAGATCTGACAGAAGAAGTGATACACTTTTAGAGTCAATGTTTGCTGTTTTCTTGACTACTAAAAAAGCCTAATTTAAAATGTTTTCCTGTACACAAATTGAAGAAATATTAATTAAAAAGGAAAATATATGTGGATGTGTGGGGCAGACACATGATTTATTTTTCCTACATAAAGGAGCCATCTGTAAACACTACAAACAGGTATTAATATAATAAAGATATTTACTAATTTGTCTCAATAATGAAAAAATTATTTACCTAAAATATAATTTGGAAAGGGATTTTTAACCTAGAAGTTTCTTTTTCAAATGATTTTGCACAAAGGGCATTAGCTAAATTGATAAAATTTTAGCTAAGAATAATAATTTTCTATGAAAATATACCATTAATGGAAATTTTTAACTTTACCTCCAAAGTGTAACTTTCTGCCAGACTCATCAATAAGCATATGCTTGACATAAATTAATGCAACTCTTTTCTTTTCTTCCAAGGACTCTTTTTGTTTGTTTCATACAAAATATAAGTAAGCAGCTAACTTTCACTTAAGATTTCTTTTTCTCTTTGGTGGGTAGGATAAGTTCCATAATTTACTTGTCTGTTCTAAGAAACCTATTTGATAATTTAAAATGCATTTGAAAAGTCAAAGAGAACAATGTGTAGGATATAATATGGGGAAAGTTAAAGTGGAGGATGGAGGGTGTTTTTATTAGATTAGAAATATCAGATCTTACAATGAGAAAATGCAGATTACACTGTGTGGTAATGTTTCTTTCAAGCACGTGAGATAAAATTTGCATATCTAAATTGGATCAGACCAAATGGGTTTCCTTGGCCTCTCTCCCTTGAGCAGCAACCAGCCTTAGAAAGCCTGCAGGTAATCCCAATAGTAAGTTGTTAGAGTTCATGCTCACGAATGTTCTTGTGTGTGTGTGTGTGAGTATACATAATTGTATATTAATATATATACAATTTATTTTCAGCCTAGTTTTAGAAATTGATAAGCTGAAAAGCATTCAATTGGTATAACTTTTTCCTTGTTTTACTTAACAGAAACATTCACTGGTATATGACAGAATGTCAATAATTTTTAGCTTGAGCTGTGGATACATAAATATTTGTGAAAATACTGAAACTTTTCCTAACTGAAAAGTTCAAAGCAAAGTAGAATAAAGAAGCTAACAATTCTTTTATTATTCAGCATATACTAATAGACTATAGTAAGAATAGAGATATGGGTTATGAACTCTCGAGCATTTGTTATCAAATGACTTTGTTTACTACAATACTTGCAGGGAATCTTGGCAATAGCTTCTAAAATGAAATATCTAATTAGTTAACTATGGATTTGGTTGAAAAAGCCATCTCTGTATATCAATCTACGCCAACTATGAATCAGTATTTTTGATTTTAGCTATCATCAGTGCAATAGTGACTCATTTCTCTGATATACTTTGGCACTGGCTGGGTGAGAAATTTAATGCTCATTCTTAAATTGACCTTAAGATCCTATAAAATTTGTGAATCCAGATATTGGGGAATTTTGACAGATATTTGGATAGATGTCAATAAGTCTATGAAGATTAATTTTTGTTTTGATTGTTAAACTGACAAGTCCTCTTAGATGCAATCATGAAGACATTATATTCTCAATTATTGTATACAACTGACAAAAATATGGCTTTTTTCTTTCTTTTATTATTTCTATTACAAGGGTAATAGTGCTGCCATTTCTTCTGTCTGTTATGAAATACATTGACAGGTGAGTCAACCATGGCACTAACCCCATTTCTGAACATAAGCAGTTCTAAAGCACTCCTTAGACAAATGTCTAGCTTGGAAAAACAAGTTCACGCTGTTTTTCTAGTCATCATGAATTGAATTTTATCCAGCCTTACAAAGAGACAGTTTCTCATGTGCCAAAAAATGCAACAATATTTGATGAGTAATAAAGTTTGAAGTTTTTATTGCTGTTTTTATGGTTTGTACCTAAAATGACTCACAAAGGTCTAGGTACTAAAAGTGTGTTCTGCAATGCAGTAATGTTCAGTGGTAAAGATTTTGGAAAGAGATTGGATCATAAGGGCTCTGACTGCATCAGTGGACTAATCAATTCATGGATTTATAACTGGATGGCATTACTGTGACATCCTGGAAACTTTAGGAGGTGAGGACTGGTTGGAGGAAGCAGGGCAATAGGAAGGCATAGGTTGTTCTGAGTCCTTTCCTTATTCTCTGTCTCTCTGCTTCCCAGCAACCCCAAAGTGAATATCTTTGTGCCAGCACACCCTGTCTGCCATTTTGCTTCGTCTCACCATAGACGCATAGTCAATGAAACCCAGAAACCATGCACTGAAACCTTTGAAACTGTGAGCCAAAATAAACCTTTCTTTCCTTAAGTTGTTTTTTTTTCGGGTGTTTTGTTACATTGATGAATTTCTGGTAACATTTCATTGTTCTATTGAAAGAAATAAAAGCTGATAAAATGAAAAAGCAGGAATGACAAATGCTGAAAGACATGTAAATAATTATATTTCATAGAAAATATTGGTTAAACTAAGCAAGAAATATTGGTTGAACAGATATACTACATTATAACTATATTTCATAGAATGTATTGTTTGAACTAAAAATTAGAAATATTGATTGAAAAATGAATGTTTGTCATTTTATACGATTCTTACATAATTACTATGTGAATAAATGTACTGTACATCTCCTATAATAAAATTTTCCTCATAATACCCATATCAGGATTATTTGGAGAGTTTTACAAATGTAGTGCATTGTAAGATAGTATCTAAAAATAAATTATAGTAACATGAAATTCACTGTTTTCAAAGCATATAACATATTTTTGGCTGAAAATCTGAAAAATGTATTAGTTCATTTGCTTAGATCCTAAATAACAAGACAATCTTGCAAGAGGAAAGAACCAAATACCAACCATAGACTTACTACTGACTGAATTTTTGCCTTGGGTAGTATGTGTAATCTACATGGTTCAGATTCTGTCTTTGAAACTTGATGTTTCACATTCAGTGTTCTTCCACTATATGTCATGTGAGCCTTACCTCATTAGTCACAAGAAATTCTGAAATAAAACTGACATGTTGTCTTTTAGGTACTCCTTTACCTTAGAGTCTTTTAGTGTGGTATGACATGTTTGCCAACTTCTAAGTGTATATTTTCTCTCATGTTTTTATAACATGCACAATTGCCTGGACCTGTCCTAAAGCCTTCTTTTTTCCTAGATTCCTCTCAAAAAAAGCAGCTTTTTTCAGTTACTTGGTAAATAACTCAGAGTAACACACAAGGAGACGAATATTTTGCCGCAAACATCATATAGATCCACTAGGTATTGTGGCTCTTTTTGTTGTTGTTCTATTGAAGAAGGAAACAGACTTAGCAATTTATGCTTCACCCAAAGGGGATATTATGGCATGCCTCCCACTGGACTCAAAATTTTCAATAAGGTAGGGGAACCTAGGAATTTAGTTGGATTTGTGTGTCCTACTCTGACATGCAGATGCTCTATCCACAAGTCCAGAGTCATTGCTACTCATGCTCACTGGGTCCAGTAAGCATAATACCATCAATGCAATGGAACAGTGTGATACCTCATGGGAGGAAAATATGATCAAGATTCCTGTGAACCAGGTTGTGACATAGAGCTGAAGAGCTGATATATTCCTGAGGTAGGTTACTAAATTCTAATGTTAACCTTGCCATCTGAAATAAATTCTTTCTGGTTGGCCTCAAGCATAGGTATGCAGAAAAAGCCATTTTCCTAACTAACAACTGAATGCCACATAGCAAGAAATGGGTTACTGTATTCAAGTAAGGACCCCCCATCCAATGTGGCAGCTGCAATTAGATCCATTGGTATTAATTTTACATTAACCCACTGCTATTCTCCTAGATCTATCCACCTTCTTCAGTTAAATATGAGAGTTAAGGGAGGATGTGGTGTGTACCCCCACTCCTGCATCATTCAAATACTTGATGGAGGCACCAATTTCTGTAATCCTTCCAGGAATGTGATATTATTATTTATTTTTTACTTCCTCAGGTGGATGCAACTCTAATTGCTTCCACTTGATTTTTCCCAGCACTGTAGTGCTCATGGTATCAGTGCAGGGGTTCTGTAAAACACTAAGTATATCTATCCCAGTTATGCACCCTCAACTTGTGAAATGACCACAGGATTCAGGGACATGCTGGACCCATTGTGAGTCAGGCCTTGGCTAAAACTTCATAGATCACCTTTCTGCCACTGGCCCTTACTCTTAATGGAGGGCCACAATGATGTTTGGATCTCCACAAGTAAGTTCAGAACCAATGTCCAGTGTGTTCTAAATGCCTGATCATTTCCTTTTCCTTAATGTACGATTATCCTGGAAAAGCCCTTAGATTCACTTGGAGAAGTATGGAGTAATGACTACAACACAAGTTTCTGGTAGTGAACCAGAATCCTTCTACTAGGGAACTCAAAATCCTCTTCACTCAAGAATTTCTGAGTTTATACACTGTCTAACATCTGGGAACTGGCTGAGGGATTATGTTTCCCTGTGTGTTTTGAGGTAGATATTTATGCTTTGCTCCAAAGTTTTTTGTTTGTGTAAATCCAGTAAATAATTAGTAAAATAACTATCCAACACCACATACATGCATCAGACCATTCTAGTCACTGTTTTGTTGCTGCTGTTATACTAAGTGTGCACACCTGACCTTGAAGTTGAGCGCTGATACTTAGTGTTACTGTAGGATCCAACTCAATCTTCCATCTCTAGTTTTCCCAGGTGTGTGGCTGAGGTCACCACAGGAAGATCTGGCACATAGGGTACAGAAATGACAGTGCTCTTCAGGGATTCTGTTGTACCCCTCACAAAACTGTTTCTTATGGTATTTTTTAAAATTATTTTATTGGTATATTTTATATATACATTATGATCGCATTAAACTTCGAGGGTTTGTACCAGTACATGATACATCTTGATTCTCATTTTTTCTCATTCGCCTGCCTTTAGTAAGAGGTTTGTTTTGTGGACCTGTCCAGTGTGAAGGATTAGATTTTACCTGGCAAATCTATTTCAGCATTCTCATTTCCCTAAGTCTTTGAATATATTCATTAACAGTAAACCAGAGAAATCTCCAGCTGATTTCTCACCACGGCCATCTTTTGATGCACATTTTAACCAACCATCCAATAACCTGTTACCACCTTTAAAACATTCCATAAAGCACAACATTAAATTCAGAATCTCTAATTAATTGCCCCGTATCAAGAAGCTCAATCTGACTCAGATATATTTTTCTCCTACCATTATCCCAGACTCTTTTTTTTTTTTTTTTTTTTTTGCGACAGGGTCTCGCTTTGTAGTTCAGGCTGGCCCTGAGCTCACTATGGTGCCCAGGCAAGCCGCCGCAAACTCAGCAATCCTCTTGTCTCTGCCTCCCGAGTGCTGGGATGACAGGCGTGAGCCACCATGTCCGGCATTGTGGTATGCGGTGTTGATTGTTGGTGGGCGTGTCTCCATGCCCAGCATTATATGTGGTTACTGGGGAT